>JBCEWB011027757.1:0-14896 GCA_039654565.1 Peronia peronii | reverse complement strand
ACTTGCTTTCTGTCATATTTTATTACTCTACTCTTCGATGTCCTATTTCATGATAGATTTTTTCACTTAATTTACACGATGATTTTGCAATTCAATTGTCTAAAAAAAATAGTTTTTTGTAACCAATTCCTCTGAAAGCTTGCCTGCTCATAACTGAGTCATTCATATATATGCCGCATTCACTGCATTGATTAGGGAGATATGCAAAATGCTTATTTTTCTTAATTGTATCACATTACCTATAGGATTTTCTCTTATTTGGCAATGGGTCATATATATATATATATTCTAAATTTGAAGTCTGTTGCTTGAGAAATAAAATAGCTTTAAGGGAAAAAAAACATGTGCATTTTGAAAGAAAAAAAGCAACTGAATTTTCATAACCTTTCTATACAGTCTCTCAGACGTTTGGAGCAAAAAGTAGATGTTTCCGGCCTCAACCAGTATTTTTCTCATATCGGAAGAGATCAAAGTGTCTAAAAAAGTAAAAACCCGATTTTAATATTTTGATCCCAAAACCTCACTTTCAGGATCCACATCCCCTCCCTCCCCCTCCCTTAATGAAACGAGCTTAACATATATTGTGTTTGTATGTGTGTGTTTGTGTGGATGTGGATGTGTGCATATATGTTCCACGTATGTCTTCTGTACTTGTGGCTCTCAAATGCTATTTTATATATGAAAAGTAGCAAGCCTGAAGTTGGACTGAATAGTTTCTCCATGTATTCAAATATGTCTCCAGTTGACGTAGACCAATATATATCTCTTTTCCAATATGATTAGCTGTACAATGTAAAAACTCGTCTGACAAGATTCCAACTAAGTCTAGAAAGAGCCTGTTGAAACCGTCCCTTCTCTATTTTGGATTTGATTTTCAGTTTATTGAAATGCAAACTGCTTTTTTTTTTTTTAAATTCCATAACCTGTACATAGAGATTCATGCCAGAATGATATTCACGGTGTTCTTTTCATGCCAGCGGTAGCCTATAGATTTCTTATTTACAAAATAGTGGCTCTTTTCTGAAGGCTTTAAGAAGTAAACGCGAGTTTAAGGTATGCAACTTGAATACGTTGAATGGAATGGCGGAAATGTTCAGCCGGTTAATTCAATAGGGCGTTACAACTTTATATCTCCATTCTAGCCGTATTTTCGCCCTCCACGTATTAACTCCCTTGTGTTACAACTTGCATGATGTGATGTTCTGTCCACAAAAAAAATTGTAAGACGAGATGAAATAACTACGTTTTGTAAGTTTCAACAGCCTCCCCTTTGATCTTTTGTTCAAGTGGCCTCTCTGGGTTAGGGAGAACGAAGAGGCGACTATCTTGTGTAATGTGCACGACGCTGAGACCTTTCTCATTATAGGGACCTTTGTTAATGACCTTCCAGTCTGCATACTGAGTCCGTTTGACAGTATCTACCGGAAACTGGAGAAAGCCAATCTTTTGTATAACAAATTTATCCTTCTCTGCGCCCTGACAAAGAAAGTGGACTACGACAATCGAACTGAGCAGACTTCCAATCTTGATTTAAAATCTTTTCTGATAGATGCTAAACTTTCCACATAGTAATATGTATGTCAACATAGATGTAAAAGAAAAAAAAGTCAATTCTGAAAATGAATTACTATTTGCTACATATACGCTCTTCTTTTCATTATGTTCCTGTTGTGCAGGATTCTGTTAGGTCAGTAATTACCCCAGATTATATTGTTATCTTTTATCGCATGAAATAATAATGTTGAAAATTTGTTTTAATACACGTGCTGATTAATCAAACAATATCTTCCATTCTTTCATTGTTTTGTTTTGAAAAATACAGACGGAAATACGTCGCAGAGCGCAATCATACCTGAGTATCTTGCACTGCTAGATATAAAAATCACATTTGGAGCTTTGGTACGTTAACTATGATATATAAAGTCCAGAAATAGATGATGATGGAAGAAAAATATAGACCAGGACAGAAACATCAAACTATATTCGAAAAAACAAGGAAAATGTTATGTAAGATACTTAGCTACAGCTGTTCTTTGTAAAGTCATTAATGCAGACAATTTGTATTTACTACATAAAAAAAAATAATAAAGAAAAATAAAGAAAAAAAAAAAAGAAAAAAATCCGATACTTATGACTCAATGTCATCCCAGAAGAGGAACTTAAAACGGTCTTTTTTCTTAGACGCTGATTCAAATTTGATGGCTTTTGATACAATATGATTCTAAGCCTAAAGCTCTGCTCCGGAAATGCCTTCTGCGCACGATTCAGTGTAGATTAAAGAGATTGAAACTGCTCACCTTAGCTCTAAGGTTGTCCTGTAGCATGTCAGCTGCACAGTTGAGTTTCCTCGACCTGATCATGAAGTCAGCGTCACCACGGCGAGGAGGATTGAGCTTAGCATTGGGGAAGGCAGCGGAGCGCATGGAGAATCCGAAGTGGCGAATAAACTAAAACAGATTTTGAAAGAACGTTAGCGCAGTTTTTACAAAATGAAATAGTAAATTACATTATCTGAAAATATCTATAGCTGGCGATGTTATACTCTCTAGGCTTGTTAATACAGGAACACAAAAACAGTTTTGCACTGAATAGCATGCATAATTTATGATGTAGTCTTTTGTATGAAGTTCAATCAGTTCAGTTGATCCCATTCACATGATTCAAGTAATAATTCAATTCTGTAGCAAACGAAGGATCTGAAGTGTTGGTATTATTACCTGCAGATAATCCAGTGTTCTGTCTGAATTTGTGATGAAAGTTCTCCACAAATCACGGATTTCCCCACGGGAAATCTCAGGGCGGATGTCAAATCTGCAGAAGCAACAAAATTTAACGTTTGAAATATCTTTGAAATATACCCGATGTCCTTAAATGCAGAGATAGAGATTTGTGTGTGTGTGTGTGTGTGTGTGTGTGCGTGCGTGTATATGTGTGTGTGTGTGTAGAGGGGTGTGTGGGGGGGAGGGGGGGGGTGACGCTATCAGCTGGAACAATGGTTTACTGAGATCATGATCAGTTTTCATTTGAAAGAGTTTCAGAGATTGAAAATCAGCAGCTCCAGATATGAGTTCTCTGGGTGCAATTATCGTGAATGAAAGGATCACAAATAAACTGGAGAAGATTCTTTCACAACATAGATTTTTTTCCTATACCAGTTAATATTATGACGAACTATAGTAGCTATCCATGGAAATGCTTTCCAAACATACACAGACAAATAGACATATATAGCTACATGAACAAACACTCTCCCATATACGACTATAATAGTCACAGACTTTATCTGTGTGCATAATCATGAATAGACAAGAAACATCGACATTCGGAAATAAATTTCGCGAGATCAGCTCTTTGGTGCTCTATCTCCACTTTTGAGCTATTTGGAGATATATGTCATGTGAAAGAGGGAAAGTAAATCTACCATATAGTGTAATTATTTCACCGATCACTAGCCCAAGCAGGTAGATTTTAAAAATCATTTTGTCCTTCTATGTGCAAAAACAGTTGCTAAACATAAAACATCAATTTTCTCAAAATGCGAACAATTGAAATAGAGAGCAACGATTTGCTCTCCTTTCTATCCCTAAATAAAACTGCTGCATATGACATACTATGCACATCCAATGACTTGTTCATAATATTATGACCCATCACCTCTTACGAAACACACAAGAAATCATCATTGATAACTTGAGGACTATAACAGCAAAATAGCCAACATCAATCTCACAATTAATTCAAATGGAGTTTTTTTTTAAAAGAAAAGTATTACTTTTCCCTCAAAATAAATGTCATTTGAGTTTTCTTAATAAGCAGATCAGGAACAGAGAAACATTACTCACGATCTGAGCAGCTGGTACATCATCTCCTGCGTAAGCCGTCTTGTATTGGTGTCATCCAAATCGTAATATCGCTGCTCAACCTCCTGGAAGCGCCGGTTCATCAGATCTTTGATAGTCTGGGCAAGGGAAACATATGGAAGAGTGTATAAGAAATCTGATAAAAAACAGAATTCACATAGAAAATGCATTAACTGCAAAAGATTTATCTATAATTGTTCAATGAAGCGCTGTGATAAATAGCTAAGATCCAAGTTGCCCACGAAATAGACCTATTTACAATATTATCTTAGATGACCACCTAATGGCATAATACTTCGATGTGGTGAGCTCCAGTGGCTATACAGTCACAAACTGCATCACCTGACAATATTTTCCTTTAAAGTTCTGATCTTGTCTGTGCGCTAGCTGTTGTGGTTTTAGACAAACCACCATAAACAAAACACAAGATAGCTCCATGAAACATATCCTCTTCATGAGAAGTAGGCACTTGATGAACAGGCTTTTTTTTGTTTGTTTGTTCGTCGAAAAAGCCTGGGAAAATATAATGAAAAGCTCTTTGCATAGTACGTGTGAGTAAAATCAAGTCCACCTTAAATAACTCTTGATTTGTTCTACGCCTGTGAAGTTCTTCTGCATCCACATCAGGCACAAGAGCTGTTGGGAGGGGAGACGCATTGCCGTTTCCGTTTTCTTGACCTTCCATTGGACTATCAGCCATGACGGGAGGAGCTGGCATCTTTTCTTCCATTGGATCAACCATATCTGGGCGTGGTCCAAACAAACTTGGAGCTTGGCCTCTGGAAAAGAAAAATATGATCAACCGTACTCCTCTGAAGTGTCTTTATTTCACTACAGATAACAAAGATAGAAAATAAATGCATTATAAATCTCCTCACATCTTATTCAATGTTTCGCTTCTCTGAAATCACAGCAAACAAACAATTAAACAAAATCTAGGCAGAGCAAAGTATTCTATCGCAAAGCCCAATATTGTTTAATACTCTTGCAACTTACACGGGCATCATGTTTTTTGGCTGATGAACTATGAGGATGAACCGATATACGTGACAGAGTATGTTACAATCAAGGGCACAAGAAGAATGTGACGGTGAAAATATCACCAGTGATAATACTACGGTACCAAGTACAATTACTTCTCTGCTTGAGGCACTTTCTGTTCTTGACTCATTTATGTTAATAAATAACAACATAAAGCAGACAGGGCAAAGAGTTTAATGGGAACATCTATAGCAGCGAAATTCATTTCCAGTCCTTATGATTGGTCTATAATAATATATAACTCAACGCTTGATATTTAGACATGCAAATCAGACAGAAACACAGTTTAATTTACCTTGA
The DNA here is from genome assembly GCA_039654565.1 of Peronia peronii. Lineage (NCBI taxonomy): Eukaryota > Metazoa > Mollusca > Gastropoda > Systellommatophora > Onchidiidae > Peronia > Peronia peronii. The sequence goes on along the minus strand of JBCEWB011027757.1, from coordinate 9,695 downwards.
ATCAAACTGTTGCATGAATCTGGCGTACAGAATATTGCCTTCGTCGTCCAGTGGGACACGGTCCAGGAAGGAGTCGAACTGACTGTCTGTCAGCTCCATATTAAATCTGGACTCAATAGCAGCTCGAAACTCTTCTTGACTGATCACATCTGTGCCCAAATTGTCAATTTTCCTAAGGATAGGTTATCATTTGAATTTTCAGTTTTGCAAGAAATGTAATTTCCATATATTGTGTTTGTATATAATGCAGACAGCACAGAATGCAATGGAGGATTGATAAGAAAAAAAAATAGACGCGAAAGCTGTTTCAAAGAAAATAAAAAGTAACAACAACAAAAGAGAATGAATGAATCAAGGACGGAGTGTTAAGTAAGACGGCAATTACAAGAGCAGCAAGGAGCAGTGTGTCAAAAATTAGGGTGCAGATGACTTTACTAAATAGAATAGCATAAAAATAATAACAATAAAAAAATATATAACCAAACAAACAGATAAATAAATCAAACAAATCAATCAATCAATCAATAAAATGAAAGAGAATAAAATATGAATAATTAAATATTGTCCTGTTGAATATAAAATTTTCAATAATAAATAATCCTAGATGACTAAAGTGAGGCTAAAAACGAGCACTTACTTGAACATGCCCAGCAAAGCCAGGAAATCTCTCTGGAACATATTGGTCAGCTGGGCCTCTACAGCGCTGATGGTAGAATGAGCCTCAGGACTGATGACACGGTTGTTGTTGTATCTAAGTAAATGTAAGACATCCAAGTTTTTGGTGCTGTAGTTATTTTTTGTTTTGTTTTGTTTTGTTTTTGTTTTTGGCATAGGTGAGATTATATGTATGTTTCACAAGGAAAAAAAGAACACACATACACACTACTCATTGCCTCAATACTCGTGTTTTCAGCGAGGAATTTTACTTCTAACAAATAAATGTATTTGTGAGGGACTTCCAAATAGAGCTACTGCCTGTCCTCAGCATTTTCTTTTCACTTTGAAAAAAAAGAAGACAAACAAAGAATGTCCCCTTAGCTAGTTTATATTATTTTGCAATCTCTTGTGATTCAGTTATATATTCTGTTATATATCCCGCTTGGCAGAATGAACAGATAGATAAAAGATCTGTAGTTGAAGAGCCCAATGTGGGCATTTGATGGTGGTAAAATTAAAAAAGACTTTGACTCTGCCAAATAAAATAATGTCACAATTGCAACATTACCTGTGTTTTACGTCAGTGAGCACATTGTGGGTCATGCCATTTTCCCCTCTGTCTTGGAACCTGTGCAAGAATTCTCGGTAAGGCACACCTTTACCCATAGCCTTAACCGAGCATCGGCTCAAGAAGGCCCCGAGCAAATTTTTCTCCATCTTCAGTCCGAACTGGCCGAGAACTTCCAGGAAATCGTCAAATGTTACCTGGTGCAGTAGTCATGAGGATTATTACTACTGAATTATTCTAGACAGCATTAGTCTAACCTTTCAATATTTTGCTCTCTGTTATTCAGTAGATTGTTAACACATTTACTCAAGACCATCCCATGGCTGAGTTTTTCTTCAATTCCGTTGATATGGCAATGAGTTTTGATTAAATACATATCATAGCATTTGGTTCTTTGTACGAATATAAAGTATCAGTTCACCCATTCGCTTTAGACCATTTACAGGTGGATTCTAAATATTCTTCAGTTTTATAAACAACTCTGATTTCAGTGACACAACTTCTTGAAATTGATGTAAATTAAACTTTTGATACGTCTACAGTCAGTGAATACATCACCTGGAAATATGATGACGAATATTGCCGTCACAAAAACAGTAAATGATCTAATGAAACTGTTACGGCATATCAGATTCTGTACTGACATACATAAAGGATGATCCCCACTGTCACACATAAAGAATGATGGCGCAGGCTTTGAATGCATATTTAACATTTATTATGTCTCCAATTTTACCAGAGACAACTTGCTTTCTGTGAGCAGACAGAAAGCTCTATATCTCGACCTTCCTGGTGTTTTAAATAAGCAGAAAAGGCAAAGAATGCCTCAAATATTGACTAGTTGATTTGTTAGGAGACATCATGTCGGACATGGTCGATATGATCAAATCCATTGACTTACCACGCCTTTTCTTTCAGGATCCTTATCTTCAAAGGCCTCCCTCATGTTGAAGAAACCTTCCCTGAATTTGTTCTTCAGCCAGTTTTCAATGTTGAGTTGGTGACGTCTCTCAATTTCCTTCTTTCTCGGCGTTCTCTTCTCAGAGCGATCAGATGGAGCCGCCGCTGGAGGGATTAAAGAATTATGTATAATACGATGATATCACAGAAACTTCTTGTTTTTTCAACTGAAATTCTGTAGTTAAAAAAAAGATCAACACCAAGGAAACAAGCAACAGAGCTTCCTAAATCGCACTGTAGTGTTGGAAAGGCCTATATAAACGAATAATTTAAAAATCATTTGCTCAAGTGGAATTAAAATAATGATGTGACTTATGTAACTTGATGAAATTAGCTATTATTCATTCTGTATCTCAACAAATTAATCATTCTTATTTGCAATTTAAAAAGTACTATAACCTTGTTACAGTACTTTCATAATCTCAATTAACAGAAACATGTGAGTTTGAGGGTACATGTTAAATCAATAATCAAAGGAAAATAGCAACCAAGCACAGGAAAATTTGCCAGAATACGTTGAAGGGCAAACAATTTTGGAATACATTAAAAGTTTAGAAGAAAATAAAGAGTCGGATTGAAAAACATGTCTCTCTAATATATAAGTAGGACGACAACATGATAGCTTCTTACAATAGCAAGGGAAATATCTAATTGAACAAACTGACAACGAATATAATGACTGTATTATCGTTTTTAGCTTTGTTAACCATGTGATGTTTATGGAGTGTTCATTCTACTACACTTCAGTCGGTGCTGCATAAATCAGATTTAACCTCAAACAAACTGGTTGATCATGTACTGAATTTAAGTAACGTGTTGGTGAAAACAGCACGCCGTCTTATTAATTAATGTTCTCATTTCTTCTGAGAGATCCTACGACCATAAAGGACAAAACGGTTGAGAGCTTTATTTTGAGATTTCATGAAGCAGCAAGCGGAAACCAGGGCATCCTCTCTACTTTATGTGTGATTTAACAAAAGTTCATTCTACTAACGACGACATTTATGAAACAAAACTGAATAAGATTGAACATTGAGTGGTTGATGATATGAAGTTAAACCATTCGGCCATAATCACATTTACAGATCATAAAAGTTAAGTTCAGTATTGGTTTAATGGATTTAATTTGAACTCGCTATATAACTGATTGTCGAAAGTATGTAGTTTGTAACTTCAAAAGTACTTTTTTTTTTTTTGTAGAATGCCCATGTCATGTTTGTATTGTCCTGTGTAATGGTGAATGGACGTAAATGCTCATGTAAAAAAAAATTAATCTGTTGTTTCCTTTAAAACAATCTCCTATATTGTGTAAATAGCAGAAGATTCCTAAGTCCGCCACAGGGTAAATAAATCCAAAAGTGTGCTTTCAAGCGTTCTAGGATAGCGTTACAGATAGGCAATGTCAAGCCATCAAAAGGAAATGCCAGAGTTAATCATCAGATCTTTTAGTGTTATTAACTCCCACTGGTAATAATGGATTCGACAGTGAGCTGGGGCATTATAGCCAATGAATGTCATGTTTCATTGTATCGTCTCAGACTTGATTCTTTTTACCCAAAATGTATGTAAAGTTTATCTACTGGGCGCCACTCATACAGAAGATAAATCAGTTCAAAGCGTTAGCATTACTACTCATATCAGGTTACACAAAAGAGAGGCAAAAGTACATAATGGGATGCTTAGAGTTCACAGGAAAATCCAGGAAGGTCAAGCACTTCAACACAGGAGCACCCCCTGTGACCTCTGACCTGATTTCCTCATATGGTCCTCGATTGGGGCCAATCGCACGCTGCCCTTACCGGGACCCGGTGTTGCCCTGGCGACCCGTCCTGGCTGAGGAGCGTCCTGGAATGGTGAGACGCGGTGAGCTATATCTCCAGACGTATTTCTCCATTCGATACCCAAAGAGTTCAGCAGTCGCTGGCCATTGATGATGCCCTCGTTGGCCGGATCATACCTTCAAGAAGTGGAAAAGGTGAGGGATGATATTGCTGATTACAAGTGGTCAACAAAATCATCCCTCAACTTCAGGCTCGAAAGATCATGACGATACAGCAACCTACTGGCTGCGTACACCAGGTGTTGTCCAAGAAGTGTGGATAAAAGGTTGAATATAAGAGGAGACGAATGGGAACAGGTATGGGCCTCAACTTAATTTTGTATATAGGCAATACATGCTGAGCAACGAAAACAGCAGTAACTACTTCTGCCAGTGAAATCACCTTTACCATACTGAACATTAATAGTTCTGTTTCTGTGGGAAACTGCGTTTAAAAAGTATGCCAGAATTTAGATTAAATAAGAAAGGATATACATAATAGATAAAAAATTATCAAATTACAGATGTAAATAAGAGAAATAAACATTGGCTGTCCTGTTGACAATGAATGATGTGACACACCTGACAATGCATACTGTGGAGAATCATGTTCGCCAATGCCAACTAGCATATTTCACTATGGACAGAAACAAGAACCGAATACACAAAGGACCCTTAACTTTTCTCAGAAAGATGAGAAGAGAACTCCTGTTTCAGCTTACCTCATCCAGAGTTTCTCAAATTCTGTGTCGTCCATGTAGAAGTTCATTCTGTTGAGCATTTGACGGAATTCTGACCTCATGATGCGACCTGTCCCACCAGGATTCATTTGTGGTATCATGTCAGCCAGATCTAGGAACCTATAGGGAAGACAAAAGGAATTCACTCATTATCAAGAAAAATTTGCTTAAACGTACATATTAGTTTTTCACTTCATTTCTGACTGCGGGGGAGGGGTTTGGGGGGGGGGGGGGGAACTGTGTGTATGTGACAGTTTGTCATTATTTACATTTGTTGAGATCGTTGCTTGCGCTGTGAGGCAACTAGTAAAAGTTACTGAATGCCACTATTATTATTTCCAGTGAATATATATATAGAGAGAGAATCTAATAAGACTGAAAGTTCAAGCACTCATTTCCTACATTGATCCACCACTAATTTCCCTCCTGAAGTCATTAGCAAATTGTGAAAGACTGAGCGTTTTCAGTGAAAATTGTATTTGTGCACTCTAATTACAGATTCTAATAAGAAAAATTGAAAATGAAGCCTAACAAACAAACAAAAAGAAGAAGAAGAAGAAGCTGAAGAAGAAGAAAGGAAAGAGAAGGAAAAAACCCAAACAAATAAAACTAAGTATTTTCTTTTAAAAAACAACAACAACAACAAAAAACCCCCAAGATTATGTCAATAGTCTTTTTGACTTTATCTAACTGAAATTTTAACTCTCAGTTTAAATCTGAAGCACATTTCGAAAATATAACATAAACTGAAATTTCCTCAATATTATTTTCAAATCTAATGTCACTGGGATTAGTGGCCTACAACTGACCTCTGTTTGGCTTTCTCTCTGAGATTTGCATGGACCTGTCCGCTGCTCATGATAACCCTGTCTTGGTTGGCCCTGTGTACGGGATCCATCCACTGGGGGTAGGTGGACTCCGCTGCCTCTCTGTCAAACAAGGAAAATCAACAAGAACAAAAGGATTAGCTTTCAAATTCTCGCACAGGACATTCGACAGTAAAACAAAGACTCGATAATTGTGTGATCTGTTTTTGTTCTGTTTTGTTTTTCACTTTATGTTGCACCATTATTCTAAATACCGCCAACCTCACATGGACTAGCATTTAGTAGACGCCACATTCACAGCATTCAGGGTGTAAATCTCAATGGGAGATCGTTGTGCTCAGCCCTATTACTTCCCTTTACCAGATACAAGAGGGACTGGACAAACAGTGTTAAGAGGGAAAAAAATCACTTCTGAGTTTTTTACTTGAGACATACACAATGAAAAATTAAAAAAAAAAAATTATGATGCAAAGAGAATGTTTTCTTCTTATTGTCATCATTTTATCAAATTTTTTGGCGATCACTCTTTCGAATGGCAAGGTGTAAAGGGATTTTTTCCTCATTTGAAGGTTTGCTGTAGACTCCTTTGGCTGTGAAAGGGAAATAAGTCGGCTGGTCAAAATGATCTCCCCTTAAACGAGTCCCTCTTTTGGGAGGGGCAGGTAATCTGCGAAACGATCTCTCATTAATTTACAAACACAATACATGACAACGTGGGCACTGAAAATAAGTTACAAAATAGCGCAACTGGATAATTGTGTAATGTCTAAGAGTGGATATTTATAAAAATGATGGCTTGAATACGGTTGGACAGTACTGTACAGATAAAATGTCAGATAAAAGAAAATGTCAGATCCAACAGTTATCTTCAGTTACTAGAGATTGGTTTTACCTAAAGTAAGCGAAGAACTCTGTGAAAGGGATGACTTGGCGCTCGGCAAAGCCCAGCCTCTCCATCAACCGCTGGCAAGTGTTGCCTGAAATAGCTCGGCCCAGCACTGTCACCAGGATACGAGTGAAGGCATCTCTGCCACAGAAAGTAGAAAAAGACATTAGGAAATTGTCCTTTTTTAATTTTTTAATTTATTTTATTCTTGACTACTTGTCTGATTTGAAAGCGCTTAGAGTATGCATTAAAAGGAATGAAGCGCTACATAAAAGCCTTCTGATATTTTTTATTCTTATTTGAGTGTCTAGTAAAATAGTGGGATATAAATTATGAGTATTTCAAATGCTTCAGTACAGTTTGAATCAAGAAAAAATGATTAATTTAGCGAAATTCCAATGTTCTGTGATTAGTTTACAATCTGTAAAGATGACTGACTCAAAGAGATGAATGGCTGGAATATTGCTAGTGCTTTGCACAAATTGTGTCGTACTTTACATCGCCTACTAAGAATTGTTATTACAACCAGTAAGATAGTAGATCAAAAAGCATATTCTAACATTTAATGACATAGCCTCACAGTCTAACTGGGATGAGCCAGTTGCAAGTTGGGAATATTTTGCCTTTATTCTCACACTGTAATAAATGATTATTAATTTATGAGATAGAAGTAAGGAACAAATTTAGTGCCTTCATCGAAAGAGAAAACACGGTAGAATGAATAGAGATCTCGTCATTACCTGTCTTACAGAAAACTCCAACATGCATTTCATAGCTTAATACGTCATAAACTGGGTGGATGGATAGATAATAATGAAACACGGAATGAGCATGTGTCATTCTTACCTGGACACATTGCCACGGCCCTCAGGATCATTGTCCTTGAACTTTTTCCTCACGTCATAGTAGTTCTGTTTGAGCTTATCCTTCAGGCAGGCCTCCAACTGTGGATAGTGGATTAATTGATTTCAAATTTGACGCCTTCTTTACGCCGCTCTTCATATTACACTGAGGAATTTTATTGCTTTTGTGTTATATATCTTATATATGTTATATATATACATATATATATATATCTATATCTATGTCTATATCTATATCTATATCTATATTTATTTTTCTTCAATAATCTTATGAAATAGGATCTGATGTCTTTCCCAACTTTCATACATCTCTATATGTATGTAAAGAAACATATGCAACAATGTAATATATGTGTAAAGTAATGCTTTGAATAACTTAAGTGGGAGAGACATGAATCAGCAGGAAAATATCATTTAGGGAATTTCTTTTAAATCAGGACATATTGTTTATGTGATGAGACCTAAAATTGATGTTACGGTAGGCTGGCATGGCTTCAGTTGAATAAGTTATGTAACTGTTGAATCTCATTTCCTGGTTGAAATTAATATGGGTTATTTCCCTTGCAAAAAGTACCGCATTCCCATATTGTAAATGGAGACCAGGAATTCCGTTTTAAATTTATTTGATATTGATCAGCAACTTGTAAATGGCTTCTAAAAAACTCACTCAGGCATTATGTTAAGAACAGTTTAATACTGCACTTCCCCCATTATGTACAGTGAATGTAACTAAATGTGTTAAGTGCTTATAACCTACTCTGTTAAACATGATAGTCATTATCTACCTATAGCTGTTTTTCAGACACAGTGTACGTGCTCTGGCAGCCATGATGAACATAAGTTTTGTGGTGAAGGGTGTTTCATTACTTGAGCCTTATAAAGCCTGCATATACATTTTGTTTTAACTTGTTTCACATTTCTCTCAAGCAAACTGCTTCGCCCTCTCCGCCCCCCCCCCCCTCTCCCCTCGGCCCCTCCTTCTCCTCACTTTCCCCTTCCTCTATTCAAGAACTTGCTCCTATGCAATATAATTCTTTTTTCCTATATCCACCAAATTCAGGGGGATGACACCAAAGTCAACCTTTTTCATGCCAGTGTGACCTAACTGACCTCATCGATCTCCAATCTGGCCTGACCTGAGGCACGAGAAGCGCGGCTGGAGGCCCGGCTCATGTTATCTCGGTCTCCCACACCTGCGCGGTTACCTGGAGATATAAAACACAATTACAAGCATCAAGAACCTCATAAACGAGCACTAGACGTCAGTTTTAAAATCAATATCCATATATAGTGCAGGGCATACTGAGTTGAACCGTAATCTCTGTTCCTAGTCATCCTCTTTCCTCTTCGCCTCTTCCTCTCCAGTTTTTTTCACCTTGTTGTTATTTTTCTGCTTTTTGTTTCTTTTCTTCCTGTTTTGTTCTTTCTCTCTTTCATCCTTCCCCCTTTTTTAACATATGTTTTCTTCTATTTGCTACTGATTTATGAATCTGCTCATCTTTTATATTTCCGTTAGTCCTGCATTTAAATCCACAACCGTAAGAGTATCACACAAATTCTTAGTATATTTTATTCTTATTTACATGTCCAGATTGAACAGTATTCAACTTCAGAGTAGTTAAGTCTGGTGTAAATAGTTTCGCTCTCAACAGATTCTCAAAGAGTTCTTGCTCTTCCTGCGAGACTCTTTCAATGAATTGTAAATGTCATGTTCTCATGCAACTAATGGCAGTTGAACTATCATTTGCATACACTGAAACAAGAACTGAATAAAGGAACATCAGATGCTCTATGACTGAGGCAGTCACAAGTAAAAGGTCGTTCTTCTGCGCTGGTCTGTGAAAAGTCAGTAAAAAAAAAAAGGGGGGGGGGGGGGAGAAATTTAACTGAAATATATTTTATGTCTGTCAGATCTTGAAGTGAATTGACAAGTTCATACAATGCTCAGTAAAGTGTGTATATCTTTAAAAACTTCACATTGAAGTATACTTATGGATTGTTCAGATTTCTATGAAGCATAATATAGAATAACACAGCTTTATAGTTCTTGCTTGATTATGAGAGGGACAACATCGTAAGTGACAGGATCGTGCAGTATGTACCACAGAAATAATGATCAGTAGTACTTTTCTCCACCCCCATCCTCCAAAACACCCTTGAAAATACAAAATATGTGATAGTGTGTGTATCATGGAAACTGCAATCATAGCCTGTTCCAATGTCTAACACACTTCTCTGTTAGGCACCCAATCTCTTCTCCACGCTCCTTATTGCTCACCTTATCGCCTCCTCTCTGTCCCTACTTATCTATCTATCTATCTATCTATCTATCTATCTATCTATCTATCTATCTATCTATCTATCTATCTATCTAT
>JBCEWB011027646.1:0-12161 GCA_039654565.1 Peronia peronii | reverse complement strand
CCCCCCCCCCCCCCCCCCCCCCCCCTCTTCCCCCTAACTGAACGCAAAGGAGGAATCGTTTGGATAGTCAGTGGTGATGAACTATGATATGGAGGTCAAATAATGTTTTCCCCCATCCATTTTTTCCGCATTTTATCATTACAACCTCATGTTTCCAACTCGAGTAACGACTCGAGCAGTCACCTATGAACAGTAGCACATCAAGAAAAGATTACGTCTTCCCATTCACCATTTTTCTTTTCTGATCCGCTCTCTGTTTTAAGCTCAAGCTCTCCTCGACGAGCCCTACCAGAGCCCTGAGGTGTTGTTCTCAAAATTAAATAAAGGGAAGAGAAAGATTTCAGGCCTGTATACCCTGAAGCCAGCCGATCTCCGTTAGATAAAGCTCTCCTCTTCTACATGTTTTTGTGATTACAGTGATTGAGGAATCGAACAAGCGAGTGAATGTATGCCATGTTCAAGAACAGAATAAGGGCAGAATGGAGAAAAGAGAACAAAGAGTCAGCTCAACAAGAATGTAAGAGATAAAAGACACCGATGGCAAAAGCAAATACGAATGTTCAGATAACGAGGTTTGCAACTAAATATTCTGGAATGACATGTACATGTATTGCCATGTCCACGAATATTGCAGATGAATCATGATTTTAAATGTGATGTAAGCAAACGATAGCATGTTTGAAACTCTTGAGCAGATAAAGTACTGAAATGCTGTCGGAAGATCGAAAAAGTAGGCAATATATTAATGGTAGATGGTGGACTGAAAGATAATGCAGAAAATAACTGAGGATATGGATATGCATGATTACAGGCAGGGAAAAGAGAAAAATGAGGAATGTGGGGAAACCAAACCAGCAAGCATGAAGAAAAAAAAAGAAAGAAAGAAAGAAAAAAAAAGCCGACAAAGGAATAAGCAGGTGAGGGGAGGATCTGAAAGCGACCGCAAGAAAGAAGACATAAAAAAGAAAACAAACAGAAAACCGATGAAGAAAGACATAAGTGCAGACAGAAATAGGCAGGAAGAAAGAAGAGTGGCGGAAGAAAAAAAAAGATGGAAAAATAGAAAAAAGCACAGAAAACGAAGATAAGGCAAAAGACAGAAATACAGGCAAAAAATGTTTAAGGATAGAGAGAAAAAATGTGGAATGATCCGACAAAAAAATGAGAACAGAGAAGAGAAGAAAGACCGAAGGAAACATAATCGTGATAAACAGAAAAGACAGAAGGCGATAAAGTAAAACATAAAACAAACACACACACACACACACACACACACACACACAAAGCAGAAAAATAGACATAAAAGAGAAAGTGCAGAGAACATAAAAAGACAGAAAGAACGAAATAAAGAAAGAGTGTGTAAAAAGGCAAGGGAAAAGAAAAAAAATGGAAAAGAAAGAAAGAAATGAAAAGAAAAAGATAAAGAAATGAAAAGATAGAAGAAAACAAGAAGGAAAGTAAGAAAGAAAAAGAGTGAGAAAAGAAAAAAGAAATAAAGAAAAAACAAAAGAAGAAAGAAATAAAGATGACCAGATAGACAGAAAGATAGACAGAGACACCAGACAGGCAGTAAGAAAGACAGAATATGAAACGAACAAAGCAAAGAAGAAAAAAAAAACAGGAAAAGGCGACGTGAAGTCAGAATGAGACTCATATCCTGAAAGGCGCGATAGCAGCGTCAATCTGGGGCAGGACCAGACTAATAGAGGACGAAATCCCAAGGGAGAAAACAACAAGAAGAAAATGACGTTTAATGTCACTGAGCAGATCTGTGACAAATTGGAATCGCCCCAGTTCCAATCCATCACAGCCAACTTCGCATCATACTCGGAGCGGAGAAGGGATGCATAAATTAGAAAAGAATAAAACCAGACGAAGAGGAAGAAGATTATGTAAGAGAAGAAATTGAATCGAGTCTCAGGTAAAGACCTTGAGCTTCCAATTTACGGGTGATATGTAAGATGTAAACTACTTGTAGCTAGATAGATTTCAGCTAGTTAATCTAGAGAACTTCGAGCACTTTAGTCGTGGAAATATATCAGGGCATGGGTTATGTTATTTTCCGGAGTCAATAGGCCTCCATAAAACATTTTTAATAGACACTGGTACTTCAGTAACTGATGCATAACATGGCCACGTGCGGTATTTTTGTTGTTGTTGTTGTTGATGTTGTTGTTGTTGTTGTTTGTTGTTGTTGTTGTTTTTTAATATCGGTTCTGCTCTCAAAATTAGAATGAGAGCCCTCAGTCAGATGCAGGGCAGGGTTTCACAACGTGGTCAGTTCATGCACGGTAAAATAAAATATAGCCGAATGAATCAATGATAAAGCTTGGGATTCAATAAATTTTTATTGGCACTGGGTTAGGTGAAACTGCCACAAAACACGTGCTGTTGAAAACTTTACAACCTAAATGGGTAATTGGAATACATGATATGAGAATGACAACAGTGAAGAGAAATGGAAACTGGGTGCAGGGAACTTGGACAGAGAACAAAAACGCACGATAGACATGACTTAATGTGGTGAAGATGGTACAATTTTATAGAAATAAATAGGAGGACATGAAATTCAAAAACAGCAGCATAACACCAGAGGTATGACAAGAATTCTTTAGCTTCTTTGTCTTGAATCATGAGGCTAAGTAAAAACCAGGAAGTTTCTATGCATTTTTTCTGATGAGTCTATCCCTTTTCCCAAATACAATAATAATAGCGTTTATAAAAATAAATTACGTTTTAATATCGACATTTGTTTTACCTACATTTAGATATTCTTGCACGATGACTTTAAATATATCAAACTGAGTTTGGAATCATTATGAAGCTAATGTATGTGGAAAATCCTTCGCTTCATTATCTAAACAATTACATCTCGTCTGGTATAGCTTCAATGTTATTTCAATTTTTATTTCATTATTTAGTGTCAGCTTCAACCAAGTGAACTGTTTTCCTGAACCTTTGTGCACTTCTCCTTTGGAACTTGAGAAATCGGTTGTTTACTATAAACAGGTGAATCAAGCTAAAAAATCCCCTGATGTGCACCATTATATTGACTCAATTTCCACATTCCTTCCAAGTTAAAAGATTTCCCACCCTGTAATACTTACAAAAACAAACAAGATAATCTAACATAAGGTGACAATTAGTCACGTGCCAATGCATCCCTTTGCAGATTTACACATTATGAGGCATTGAATGAGCTCAGGATGCTAATGTTCATCTTAATCTTAGCAAGTCTGAGTTCAATCAGCTCCAGGTCCATCATAATTTTATGCTGAATCGTTCATTCTTCAAACTGCCGTAGGAGCTATTCTATAATCTTAGAAATGTGAAAAGGTCGATCTGCTCATATTTAGCATATTTTTGCATCTGAATCATTTTCCAAAGAAAGACGACACAGTACTGCTATATCTACCTGAAACTACAATTAGGGCCTGACCAATCAATTTGTGCATACTGGAGTTGAAACAGTTTTTACTGACACTTTTAGGGTTAAAGTCGTTACGGTTGGTCCAATCAGTATTTACTCGAACAATGTTGTACAACTGATTCATGTAACGACTCTTTCTTCTGTCCTATCCTCCACTAACGTTTAGAGTGCTCAAAACTTTAGGAGTTTGGTTTACGTCACATTTTGTGTAACCTTAGCAGGAGCATCACATTATATTGATGTGAGTCATACATTCATCAATCCGACAGTTACACGGCTCCATCGTTCTACACGTCTATCCCACTCTTACCCTTGTCTTGTTTCATTCCACTTTCGTTCCTTCAGCGTGCATGAGTGACAATAAATTAATGCAGTATGCGTCGATTTGTACCATCATAATTTGTGAGGCTGTTGGCTTGGCAGTTAACAACCTCTAGATAAGATGGCACGCACTGACGACTAAGCTCGCTGGAATAACTTTGCCCTTCGGATTGACAGCTGGAGGGTCATACTGGACACCCCGTGGACAGACCAGTGATGAGCTCCAAGAACAAGATCCACAATCGCAAACTCACATTATTAAAGTGCCAGAATCTTAGTTCCACACTTCATGGGGAGCCTAGCACAGTCTAGAGAGGAGGAGACTGTCTGTTCTTGACACTCAAACTGTAGGGCCACTTCATTCCTGCACATTAGCTCTCACTAATTTTCTGTGAATCCTTCGTATTCCCCCTCTTCTCTCTAAGAACACAGATCCCTCTATTCATTTACTAAACCCTCAGATATGAAAATTCAATTTACTCTGTATTGCAGGATGTAACATCGATGCAAATTTGTTTTTCTGTTTTTTTCCTCAAATGAAGAGAGATGAGACAAATTCTGGTTTCAAACTGCGTTATTTGCAGCTGTAACAGATGATACTGAGGCTTTTGAAAATTTATTTTTTCTGACTTTTCCCATTTCTTTTTTCTAAGTTCCTTTTCATTCTGATTTAATTCTACCTTTCTCCATTCTTCTTTCTTTCTCTTTTTTCTGTCTATCTGATGTATATAGGCGTATGTCTACTATCTGTGTGATTTAAAAAAAAATGTAAATACATTTTCTCTACATGTGTAGTGATCTTTTTATGTGTTTATGTGCGTGTGCGTTTGTTTTTCACTCCAGCTTTCTCTTTTCTATGTTTGTATTTATTTCATTCTTTTCTATTTCTTGTCTATACATATCATTTTTTCTTTTGTGTCTTCTTTTCAGTCGCTTTTCTTCTCTCTTTATGTTTTTTCTTTCTTTTCTCTATTTCTATCTTTCAAGGAATGAATGTGTTTGTGTACTCCTGATGACAATCCAGTCTGAGATCATGAACACAATATTCTAAACCATATTCGATTTCCAAACTACCATTGGTGAGAAGTCATTGTATCCTCCATACAGGAGGTATCTGGCCTGCAATTAAACTCAATTATCTCGAAGTCTGTCTTTACAGATCCAGACAGTGCCGACATTTTATTCTCTGTTATTACCATGCGCCAGCCCTTGTCTATGCTCCACTTCCCAACTATCCGTCTCTCTTGGGATCAGCCTCGAATATTGCCCGCACTGCATCCATGGGGTCCACCATATGATGTCGTATTGAAAATGAAGTCAGTTTAGGTGTAGCTGTGGGGAAGCAAAGGGATGTCACAATAAAAAAAAAAAAGACTCCAGAACGGTGTGGCATAAGCTAATCCAACAGTGATACATACACTCAGAGTTTTATATTCCATATGGGAATAATTTCATCAGGTGCCCTGCTACACGAATATGGCCCGGTATTCATGGTTTCTCACAGCTCTCACGTCATTTTCTGGGTCAGACAGTAGGCGTTCACACCATACTAACCAGCGTATCTACTGGCTGTTCTCTAAGCAACTAGTTTACTTGCTCATTTGTCTGTTTGTTCGTTACTGTGTTTCTTTTTCTTTTTTTTTTTTTTTAGATTTCCAGTTTCTCTGTTGAGAGGAAATGTTTCCACAAAAATCGTCAATCTTAAGTCACTATTGATTTTTCCTCCCTACTACTGTTTCATTGTTTCGTTTGTTTCATATCAGCCTATCGGAAGGCAGCATCTTACCGGAAAGCAGCATTATGACGAATGAATCAACATTCTCAAGAAATATGGATTAAAGAAACATTTCAAACTGATTTGTCAGTCGCAGAAAAAGAAGAAAAAAAAAGAGGAAGAAAACAAAACTGTTAAGAGCAAGGAACTTAGTGGTGTTAGCCGCTTTCGAAGGTCACACTGACCCTGGGTCTTGATTAAGTATAGTTACGAATGGAAGGATGCCGATAAGTCGGATGTGATGTCGAATGCATTTATGGTAGATTGGGCACACATACATTTTATCGACATCACAAGTGGGCGCATATTGTATCATTACTTTTGTTCAGCTCCTGCATGATGCATGACGTTTTGTATGACAACAGACCTATAATAGTATAAGAGTCTCTGATCGAATGATCATGCAACAAAAATCTGAGAAAAAATGATCATGCAACAAAAATCTGAGAAAAAAAAAGGACGACCCAACGGTGTGAGTTGGTTTTCCTCTTGAATGTTGTGTCATTGTTGCTATTGTTATTTTTACGTAGATACAAAATGGACAAAGCCCAAAAAGCACAAAGCGTCATGGCAGAGATTCAGCAAAACAAAAACAAAAACAAAAATAAAAAAATAATGTCATTTTTTAAAAAGATTCATCATGTTCCTTAAAAAGGACAGCCCTTGTTATCTTTATATCTCTCCATCTCTTTTGCTCCGTTTTCCCTTCCTTTTTGGATTTTCCGTTCACTTGGTTCCTCTTATTAAAGATTACTCTATTTTTTCTCGATGTCCGACAACATCTGTGTATGTCCATCGGTTTGATGTGTTACAAGCATTTCTTTTTTTTCCCCTTAAATTCTTTTATTGCAATCACTCATGCATCTACAGTTTGTTTCGCCTTCTTCCTCAGGCTATTCTTTTTGTTGGGTCATGTCCTGTCCATCGTGGGAACGGCTTCCGTGATACACATCTCAAGACTATCTTACTGCTCTTCCTACCGGCGATATTGGAAAGACCTATCCAAATGAGCAAAGTTCTTTTTAACCACAACGATATGAAAGTGAAGGCCAACTCAGGAAAGAAAGAGAGAGAGAGAGAGAATGATATATACGTATGCGATTTAGGCTCTAGCTGGCCGAGAAGGGAGGCATAGAGAAATGAGGAGATTTTGACACTCTGAGAAAAGGAGCTGAACAAAGAATGAGAGGGAGAGAATCCATAAAGAGATAAAGAGCAAGAGCAGACATAGAGACAAAGATAAAGTCTGGAGTACGAAGAGAAAAAGACAAAGAAACAATGACAGAGAAAACATATAGGAAGAAACACACACGTAGAATATCCATAAACACATATACGGAATGAGAAAGAAAAGAGGAGGTGGAGGGGGGGGGGGGGGACTAACGAGAAAAAGAGAAAGTGAGAAAGCAGAAAGATTCTCTTCTTATTTATCTCCTTTTCTGTACCAAAATCTTGTTCAAAAGAAACGCAAATTTACATACATGTTATATACTCTTGCGTTGTATAATAATCCTTTCATTTATATATGTACATAAAACCCTTAAAGATCCCATTGTTGCGACAACTATGCCCTTCTTTGCTCTGTGTACATTGCTTTCCAAGGCGTTGCCTTCGTGTGGTAAGAGATTCTCCTTTGTTTACTTCTTTCGTCTTTCTTTCCTCTGAGATGGACATTTACAGCCACGAGAATAGTGGATGTGTTTACGGAACGTAATCTTAAGCTCCATTTACAAAGGCGGGTCATTCTGGTGCAAGCCTTATCCTTATCATGCCAAGGGAGACGAGTCTGGAGATTGAAGAGTTCCAATACACAAGAGCTACACTGTATTTACAATGAAGGCGATCGAGCATAATTTTACCCTGTCTCGGAGCTACATGCCAACACATGGAACCAAGGAAAACTAATTGCTAGAAAGAAAGGAGGTATTCTATAATCAATGAAACAGCCAGAAATCATTAACTGTGTTTCTATTGCCTTGTTACGTATTACTGTTATGTAACAGGTAAAGTTTGTTGACGCGTCAAATTTATATTATGCTATAGATTTTTAAATGACGAAAGGTAAAGTTAAAAAGACAGTGTTGAAGAATGGGCCAAGGCAAGAGAAAGACAGGAAAAGAAACAGGAATAGTTGTTCTGGTTCCTTTTGAAATGAAAAGAATGATCGTGCTTAACAGAAATTTATACGCAACATGGATCTGAACTAAAGAAAATACAAACAGTCATATCTAGACAAAAATGTGAATGAAATTCCCAGGAATTGCCTACATATCTCATGTAGATAAAACATACCCAGTATATTCTGTTTCAGAATTTAGACGGGCCAAGGAAACGTAACAGTTCTTTCACCTGTTGACGCTGATAAGATGGTGGTACAGTAAACGAGGCGGGGAGTACCTACAAGCATACTACTCACCCAGGAAAATAAACACACGTCAGTGGAGTGTATCGTGTTCACGGTGGTTTGGGTAGCTAAGGTGATCGAGGAACCGCAGGGTAGACGAGCGTTCACACCTAGCGGCATCAGAAACCTCTCACCTATCTCATGTAAAAGGTTGACTTCGTTTTGGTTATATTTCCACACCAGATCTATATCCACAGGTTATACTGCCGATACTTTTATTTGCTGGTCTGATTTAATCAGAAAAGTATAATTAGGAGTCACCTATGAATATAATTTAATTATTTCGTTTTGCATCTCACCTATGCTCTTCATGCCGTGATTTATCACTCTGTTCTATTCACTTAATCGGAGGAAACAACTTTTGTCCCTTGAGCGTATATACGCTAGTAGAAGAAAAGAAAAATGTTGGAGAAACAGCATTTCTATAAAGATATTTTTCGTGTTCAAGAAATCGAGCTGATAGAGATTACTATACAGGGTGTCCTTAAAGTCTGGGCACATGGGAAATATCACTAGCTATCACCGTTTTGGTGGAGTCAATGAATAGAACTTACGTGAATCTTGCAAAGAGCATCGACTTTCTTTTGCATCATAAATGTGCCAATCATACTGAAGGTCGTATAGATAAATGTTCTAATCAAATAAATATTTTTGATCCTGCAAAAGGTATACCATTTTTCAGGGTATCCGGAAAGTCTGGACACAAAGGTAAAATGCGTACATAATAATAAGTACTGAACAATAAAATAAAACAAGTACTGAAACATGGCGCAGGGAAAGAGATAATCTGCCTTAATCACCTCAGCACATTATCTTACTGTCCCCCGTCACCATTTACAGAGTAGAGTTCCCGGATAAAAAAACACAAGTAATGAAAAAAATCAAATAGAACTGACACTGACATGCGAGCATAACAATACAATAGCCCATGGCAATTCCTGCATCCTAGGAAGAATATAGCCATTTTTTGTGAAATGAGAGAAAGAGAATTCTACGGATCAAAGATTTTGGTCAACCTTATCTTAAACAGACGAGGTTATCGTTTCATTCGTTGTGGAATCTACATAAGTACGAGCTCGAATATATTTTGCTGTAATGCTTTACTGAAATCATGAATATAGCTAGACGAGATGCAAAGTAAATGAAGGTAGTAAAATGTTAGAATGGAACACACATCTGCGTTTGAAATAAGCCTGCTCTCATCATAGTTACTTGTACAGTATTCAACAAAGCTTTTAAAGCAAGACGTTTCTTTACGCATCATTTGCGGTAAGAATTATCAAGAGTTTGGCACTCAACACAAACACATGAAATAAGAGCGTTGTTCCTCCACCATCATGTGGGAGAGTCTGCGTTATTTTTCTCATAATTGTATTTCTAAAACAGTTCACAGACGAAAGATAATAGTTATTTACATGATCATATTCGTGTTTTTTTTTAGAAGCAAAGCTTGTATATTAGCGGCTTGTACCTCTCTCCTCCCTTCCAGGTTTTCTTTCTTTCTTTCTCATTCCGTTTTCCCTTTCTTTGTTCCCACTTTTCGGATTTTCTTATCAATAATTTTTCCAGAGGAACCCGTTCTCGTCTGACTCCCTTAGTCTGTCTCTCTGTCTTCCACATAGGCTACTCTCTCTTTCTCTCTGATCTTCTTTACCTTTTTCCTTTTTCTCTCTCTCCCTCTGTCTCTTTCCATTTCTCTCTATATCTTCTCTCTCTCTCTTTCTCTCTTTGCCTCACAAGAATCAATGGCATTCTAACAGCACATTTTAAGAGCACAAAAACAAATAAACGGACACACAAATTCGTGAAACAATCAGTCTTGCAATGTTTTGCTTCGACGACCTCGGATCAGATCTCGCCATCAACGAGTCAAAGACTGCCTAGGTCTCCTTGCCCCAGACTCTTTACAAACCCCAAATCCTCTTGACTTATTTGGGAGCGCCGAACTCTCAGTACCCAAGCTCGGGCTCCAGTGAAACAGGTGAAAACATACATAAACCAAGAACAATTACAGGAAAAGGAAAGAATACTGTCCGGCAGAAGATGGATAACAGAACGTTTCCTCAGTTTGCAGTATTGTCCACATCTGGAAGACAACTCGTGGCTGCAGCTGGCCCAAGATCTCGTAGAAAAGTGGGAACGAAATTAAAGCAGAAACACACACACAGCTGAAAAAATCCGAACAGACCTGATAGGCAAACACAGTACTAAAACTTCGAATCGAAGATTAATGCATCCTAGAAAGAATGCAGTTATTTTATGAAATGTTACAGAGATGACGAAAATTTTGATATTGCCGGACAGAACACAGCATGCAGTAGGACACATTGAGAAAATGACGTTAGGTTGGGCCAGTTGACAAACGCATACGTTGATTAAGGCGTACTTTAAAAATTCCATGGGATCTATAGAATCTATTGACTTACAAAATTCCATAGAATGGATGATCTGTGTATGATGGATGGTCTGTGTATGATGGATGTATTTAGTGATGGATGGATTGGGTATA
This sequence comes from Peronia peronii, assembly GCA_039654565.1. Taxonomy (NCBI): domain Eukaryota; kingdom Metazoa; phylum Mollusca; class Gastropoda; order Systellommatophora; family Onchidiidae; genus Peronia; species Peronia peronii. The sequence continues at coordinate 1,723 of JBCEWB011027646.1, read as the reverse complement.
GATGGATCGATGGAACGATGGATGGATAGATGAATGAATAAATGGATCGCTGGACAGATGGATGGATGGATGGATGGGACGGAAGGATGGGTGGATATATGGATAGATGGACGGATGGCCTGATGATGAATGAATGAATTGATGGATGGATGGATAAATAGATGGATGGATGGAAGGATGGAAGGATGGATGGATGGAGGGATTGATCGATGGATGGATGAATGAGTGTGTGAGTGGATGGGATGAATGAAAGGATGGATGGACCGTCTAGAGGAGAGGCTATTAAGAGGGGCGGAACTATTTATGTTTATATATTATGCCGAGTATAAATCAACTCGAGTTAAGTATCAACCAACATACCACATTCTGGCAAGACACCATCTGTCAAAACATTATAACATATAAATTATATCAACGTGTTGTTATCATCAGTACCTGGGCGACGAGCACCCTAGTTCTGACGTGCCAGCTCCTTGCATAAAACATTTTGTATAACTGAAGGCGACGAAAACAAAGTTTGGACAATCAAATCACCTCAAAATATCTTTTTTCCCAAGAGTATGAACACCAAGAAAAAAAAAACCTCTACTTGGAATGCTAAGAACCGACATTGATAACGACAGTTTCATAAGTAAACGGATCACAATAGTATTTCAAAAAGATCATGATCCACTTGAGTAGCATCCAATCTATATATCCCGGTGTTTGTTTGTTTACCTCGCTGTCTCTACAAATTCAGCTTCCTTCATCCATCCACTTTTAGACTATAACACACAACAAACTTTTTTTCAGCTACAGTTGGTTTCCTTAACTTTATAGCTCTGGCATATATGTAAAATTTAGAAACAGTTTAAAGTTTGAAGTTGATTGGTACCAGAAATTACCGTTCAAAATAGAAATAAAGATGGCAATTCTATAATCTTACATCAGTTAACATTTTACACCAGCACAATTCTCTTTATTATAACATAACCTAACTTGAAGGACGTGGTTCTTCTGGCTCCATGGTGTGAATAAAAGAGGACGTTTGGCGAATAGGATTTTTTCCCCTGTTTTAATCGCAGCATGCGTTCCCAAACAAGAGCGAACACTAACAGATTATTCTCGAGCGTTAACCTGAGCAAAAATGAAAATCAAAAGTTGTCAACTGGCATTTCACTGTATTATAACTCGGCATTTGAGCAGTCAAACTAATGAACAAACAGACGGACAGACTGATATACTCACGGACACAGAGGCGCACAGACTAAAGAGCACTTCACTTTTAATTAAATCGCTTTGCATAAAATCAGCCAGACAATGACCGGGCGAGAACATCAAAGAATGACCAAGGTGCTTGTAAACCATAATCGTATGGAAAAGGGTTGGCAAATTTGAGAAAGGCATGATCCCTCTTGAACAGTTGAAGGACGTGCACACAGTCTCGGATCTTCTTGAGTAGTACCACTCAAGGAACAACCAATATTAAGCTTAGATCCATAGGATAACGATGGAATGGCAGGCAGATTACATCAGCTCTGTCAATTTACAACATCAACAAATCAGGTTGTAAAGACCATCAAAATGGAATTTATCTTTCTTCCCATAATGATTTTTGACTGAGCATAAATTGAATAAACGCTCTGACACAGAGGAGGTTAGCTGAAGGATGTTTTATCTATCTATCTATCTATCTATCTATCTATCTATCTATCTATCTATCTATCTATCTATCTATCTATCT
>JBCEWB011027535.1:0-14897 GCA_039654565.1 Peronia peronii | reverse complement strand
TCCCCCCCCCTCTCTCTCTCTCTCTCTCTCTCTCTCTCTCTCTCTCTCTCTCTCTCTCTCTCTCTCTCTCTCTCTCTGACTTGTTTGATACATTTTTTCTTCATTCCATACAATTGCAAACGGACTACTAGAATTTTGGATCCCTGCAAAGAATGAAATAAGCAAAGTTTTTTAATTGATTTTTCTTGTTTCTAATTTGGAAACATGCTTATGGGGATCACTCATATGATTCCAGACAAATCATGTCATATATGACCAACATGAATTAGGGATGAGTGAAGTTTTCAGTGGAATGGTCTTATAAAGAGGATCTGACTTTATTTCTGAGCGAATCCTGACTGGGATATTATCTTTTTAAAAATTTAAACATTATAATTCAAAGGGTAGGAATCTTGAAGGCCTTTCGTAAATGACATGAATATTTTTTTTTTAAATATTCCAAGGGAGGAATTTGCTAGTTGCGTTAAAGTTTCTACACAATTTGCTGCTAGAACCCCTTTTAACTGAATATTATAATGCAGTTAGTTTTTTTATACTTTTTGTCACTCACAGAAACGTCTAAGTAGAGCATTGGTTGCAACACATGACGGTAGATGGTATAGAAAATGACCTCGTCTTTTGTCTAAAATCTTCCAATCTCGACTTAAGACTACATGCCATAACTGGTCTTGAGTGGAAAGCGAGAAAAACAATAAATAACGACATAACGACAGTAATGTCGACAATTACAAGAAATTTAACAATATCACGCATGGTCTGAATATCACCGACGATATTGTTGAAGTACAGGCTCTAACAAACCTAACTGGCAAGGTCCTAGCCTGACGCTGCAAAGAATATATTTCTAGAAAGTTGAGGAGGATAGGACAGAAAATATAAGGAGGTGTAGGGGATGAAAATGTTCCACAAAGCAGCAACTGCGGAAAATTAATAAACAAAAAGCTATATGTATAGAATGATAGATGCAGAAAATAATAATAATAATAATAATAACAACAATGGCAAATAGAAAAAAAAATAACAGAAAATTCGAAATCGATAAAAATAAGATAGAAATGACGAAACGCATGTGCGTTCGCACGTACGTATATACACATTCACAAAATCCAGCAGAAATGAAAAATATGAAAAATAATATAGGGCGAGGGAAGGAAAAGGCAAAAACGTCAACAAAAACGTGGGAGGAAAACGACAGAGTGGAGCCAAATATGCGGAGATCGATCTGAGACAGAAAAGACTTACAGAAAAAGAGAGACACGGCGGAGATAATTATGGCACTTAACGAAACTGTGAGAGCAGCAGCAACAGGCTGGAACACCCCCAGAGCTACCGTAACAAAATAACCACTGTGTTATTATCCACTTGTTTCAATTTTCTGAGGAGAAATTTGCAAATAAAGCCTTCATATTTTATTGTTGTTATCATTCAAATTGAAATTCACAGTGCATCTTCCATTACTCTTTGCATATCCAAAAATCCCAGAGAACAGTTACTCTTCACATTTGCTATTTATGCTGCCAACAGAACGGAGATTTGTAAACTATAAACCCTTTCATTTTAAGTTAGTACGGTTTTTATCTAATTTAGATGACATTCGGTGGCTTCTTTCACTTTCAAACTGTGTGCAACGACAAGAAGACAGACCCTGGAAATGTAGAACAGAAGTGAATGATTGAATCAACATTGTGACAATAGACTTCTTGCATGAAATGAATAGTAATCATGTCAGTTATATCTGCTTTGTGTCATTCTTATTCAATGCTAGAAATGAATTTATACTGTTTGAAAATGCCGTGATTTTGCTCATGAATATTGAAGAAATTTCTTTCCGGAATCGTTGAGAGCTTATCATAGGGATATTGAGTTTGCTTGTGTTTCAAAATGTGTTTCCTGAACGAAATTGGGTTGAATTGAGGAAAAACCCGCAATGAGATCAAATACTAGAATCATTCTTATCTTTTTTTCCTGGTAGCATGAACATTCCTGAAAAGATTTCAGCTATGTATTTTTCATGCTCTAAAATGTGGTTAAAAAAATAACTGATTGCTGAAATTGACAAATCAAATTAAATCTAAGCCAAATCTCGCCTGTGAGAATTCCTCAGGACTGTCTGTCATTCGGCTTGGTAAATACGTTGTCTCGAATTCAAGTCAGTTATCTCTTGTATTTCTTGTTGCTCATATCGAATTAATATATTAAACAATGGAGCAACTATTTTATGAGATATGATGGCTGCCTGACCAAGATTTGTGATATCATTGAAGTGAATTGGTGTCTTTTAAGTAAACTGTGATTTTCTCAGGTTCTGATAGCTTTGGCGTGTCCTCTATATACCTCGACATTCATAAACGTCCTGGTTAACAGTTTTATACATAATTGTTATTGATCCCGCGTTTGGCATAATCTCCAGCCTCAATCTCATGACAGAAAAAAAAAAATCAAACAGATAATGGAAAGAAAAGAAAAAAGAAAGAAAGAAAGGAAAACTATTTCTTTCCATGTCTATGAAACCAACACGACATATCAAAGTACCAGTGATTATCATACGGCCGTTCAAAGACTTAATTGCAGGTTCCTTGACTCATTGGTGGTAGGACCTGCCCTGTCCTGCCCGATTCTGCCCTAAGTGGTCAGTTATCTCCTAAGTACTATCATCATGTTGTCTTGGCCGGACACTATCACTGTGAGGGGACATACGTTTCCTGAGTAACCTGGGAGACCCTTCTCACTTATGTGTCCGCCCTTTGGGGATTCTTCTCGCTCCCACAATCAAGGGCCATTATCTTTAACCTGACTTAGCATTCTGACAATTTCCTGCGCCACAAAAGAACAAAAAAATCCATTCTCACTTTCAGCCAGCGAGCGGAGACACAAAATTAGGGAATGTTGCCCTTGTTGCTAAGTCGTCAAGCAAAATGACAAATTGATTTCCACCGGCAGAGGCGTGAAATGCGACAAGCCTGTTGTGAGGTTAAAGGAACTTTGTACAGGAAGAAACCATTATCAGTGAGGTCATTTAATCCTCACAAAGTCCACTGACCTTTGCTCTAAATTTTTTACTTTATTGTCTTTCCTTTTTCTATACCATCAATCTGGTAAAAATGACCCTGAAAGGTACTCAGTTGACACAAAGAACTGAAGACAATAGGTATTGAAACTACTGTTTTAAACAAACCAAGACTCTTCTGTTTTTCAGGTATTTTCCTGAAAACGCGATAATCAGTGAATGCCAACGCGACAAGAGCAGTTTTTGTTTTGTTTTTCATTCCTAAAGTACTTCTACGACTACTAAATGAAACATCCTAACTTACGTGCAGGAGAATGCACAACTGTGGATCAATCAGCTCTCAACTCTGTGTTGTTAACAGGCATTTAGTGTAAGAAAATTTCTGTTGATTTTAAAAAGAATTTTGTTTTGTTGTTGTTGTTGTTGCTGTTGTTGTTGCTGTTCTGCGAGTATGATAGAAATCTACTATGACTTGAAGATAATATAACAAAACAAAAATAAAAAAAAATTAAAAAGATAAAAAACCAAAACGAAACAATAAAAAGGTTGGCGGTAGATTTGCACTATAACCCGAGAATCGTTTTAAATCTTCGAATGGTTCAGGGATCTGTTACCAAGCACGAGCATCATCGGAGGAACAAATGCAAGAACCAGTACATGAACCGGAAGACAAAAGAAAGATTTACAACTTTAATAGTCTGGAGTCCCATTGATTTTTGAAACTATGTAATCTTCTCCCAGGAATTTATGAGTGCTTCAAAATGGATTCGAAAACAAAACCAGGTTCCTTCTCAATAGATTCAGACATCTTTATACCAATGAATCACTGTAGGCAAATTTCCATATGGGAGAGATGAATGCTATATAACTATTTTATGACTTCCTATTCCTGTCGTATTTTTTGCTACAGTCTCTGCAGGAAGTAGTAAAATTGTCTTCACATGAGAAAAAAAACTGAACGATCAAAAAGATCGTTACAACCAACATTTTCTTTAATCATCTGAAGAAAAAAATGCTCCAACCGATATCGTATCAAAGGCAAAAATGGTTTGAAGTCATTTCAAAATTTTACAGGATATTATAATAATTACAACTTTTAAAAAAATTATCAGAACAGTACGGTAATTGCAGCAAGCGTTTTCACAACTGTCATTGGGCAATGGAAGTCCTGCAAGCCATTTTATGAATTCGGTTGAGAAATGGGCCAGCTTTCTAGTTAGTGTTTTGTAAGTTGTCACGGGCGGAATGATGCATTTTTTTTCATCTTCTTTTTGATGCTGTCAAAGATGAAAGGATGACAAAGTCATTTTTTTTTAATTTTGAAAGAATCAATAAATTACATCCTGCAAGCAAACCAAAATGAATTTACCTGGGACATCAGGGGGCAGAATCATCATTCTTTGGACGGCTTCAGGCACCTTTTTGAGAAGCACTTGATCAACAGGCACTAGTTTGCAATGTCCTTCTTCCTCCATCCTCCGTAACATGTACAATCGAGTGTTGTCCAGGGTGAAGTAGTGACCACATTTCTTGACCACCTAAAGGACAGAATAAAAATTACGAGTGAAATTGACTAAGTAAGTAGTTGGAATGTAAAACAAACAAATAATGATAATGAAGGATAGGACAAAAAAAGAAGTATAATACAAGAGGGGGTTTTAGATCCAGAGAGTGTCCCAGGAGGTCTAGCTGGAGAATTTTTTCCCTAGGCAATCCCGCCACCAGACTGGGTGATGTCGGGGAGGGGATGGAGGGGGAATGAGGCATGGGAGGGAGGGGCGAGGAAGGAGATGTGTCTTACTCGGGTGGGGCAACAGATTTGCAAAGCGTCACACTAAAATGTCAAAGACCAGCATCAAAGTTTAAGAAATATGCGAAATTAAATTGGCCAACATCGGTAGAAGTCTAAGGTATAATATGAACAAATTCAAGGTATAAAGGGCCATCTTGTCCTAATGCCTCAGTATTTGTAACAGTTTAATTATGGAACGAGAAAACATATCATAGATATGGCACTTTACAAAGTAACAAAAAAAAAGGGAAGCTTAACAGGAGGTGTTGGGTGTCGGTACGTATAATGACTAACTTTGACATAGCTAACAACAGCAAAATTTCCTCAAGTGTAACGTGATTAATTGATTTGTTTTATGTAAGGTTCATTAATCTCTCGTGCATTACATGTACATTGCACTGACATTTGCTATGTCGATTGATATTTGGTGTTCCCTAAATTTGTAATGTTCATTTAATTTGAGATAATTCATCGGTCCTAGATGAGGAGAACGAGCATGAAAGATGGTATAATGTTCTCTTCAGTTCGTCCAAATTCCTCAAAGACATTTGATAATATCAGAGTAGCTATTTCACTGAATCGTAAATAGTATAGGCAACTAAACCTGACAATCAGCTTCAATTTGGTGATCTGTAAGTAATGTCTGAATTGTGGTGAAACAACAAAATTTCAAACCAAAAATGAACAATGTTTCGCAAAGAAATTGAAAACAGCATTACTGAAATAAGCCTTAATAAAATTCTTTTTTTTTGGTTGCTGTTTGTTAGCTTGTTAATTTTGTTTGTTTGTTGTTGTTGGTTTGTTCGTTCGTTTCTTTTTCTTTTCTTTTCTTTTTCTTTTTAAAGCAGATGGCGTAATTTAAAATGTCATGTTGACTATTCCGATCGATAATGTGCCAATGGCAAGTATACAACATATAGAGTGTTTTAGAAAAAAAAAATACAACGAAAAAGAAAAGAAAAGAACAAGAAAGAAAAGGCCATATGACCATAAAAGAACAACTGATAGTAAGGCGCATAACACTATATTTGTCTGTGTGTTTCTGTCTATTAGTGTCCTCTAAATGTAAATATTGTACTTTGCTTCCTTATTCAATGACATTTGTCATGGCAAGGAGTACAAAATCTATATAATTTCACCGTACTGAAAATAACAATTTTCCATCAAGTCTAGAGACCGTTGTTATCTAGTATTCTATAACACTAACAGGAAAATTATGATTATGGGCGGTTTATCTTTTGTTTGCAAGGCTTAAACCGTCAGACCACGAAATACCGGACGTCTATGAGATAAACCGAGGGGAATGATTTTTGTGTAAGGCCAAGAATTCATGATTAAGTGTAACAGCGTTATCACATGCACACAACTGTAGCTTAAACCGCTGTCACTGATGTCACATAGTTATATAAAAGACAGAAAGTTGGAGACTGATAGAGAGGGAGTGAAAGAGTAAGAGAAAGGCATACTATGACCGACAGCATTTTTATTTTTTAAAATATTTTTTTCATTTATATGAAGAAAAAGAGAGACAGACAAGTGCCACGTACACAGTCCCACACACACACACACACACACACACACACACGGACAAGTGCCACTCACACAGTCCCCCCTCCCACACACACACACACACAGAAGGGGGGGGGAGCAGGAGAGAAAGGAAATTTTACATTGTTAATCTATCAAATTTGTCTCAGCTTCGCTTATTATTTTATTAATTTCGTCTTCTAGAATACGGTGATCTTTCCTGTCTCTGTTGCCAGACTTTGTGGGCCTATGTGCGTTTTCTTTTCTAATTCCGGTAAAGAAAATAGGGTTCAAGAAAACGATCTTTAGGTCAATTCTGACAGAGTGTCCTGTGGGAAACGCCCATGTGTTTTCCAAGTCACTGAATATCCAAATTGATTTAGAAACAGCACTCGATTACGTTAATAGAAATGAGGCCAGAATTGAATAAATATTAGCCAACCGTCCGTCCGTCCATCACAAAGTAGAGGGTTGGTGGGATTGCGGAATTTTATTAGCAGCCTGTATTTTCCCAGGAGGCTTTGTTTATATGATTTTGAGGGCCGATCCCGGCTTGGAACTGGCTTGACGGTAATAACATTGTGTGACCGGCCAATGGTAGCCCTGGAGAATTCCTGCTCAGATTACAGAGATTACTGGGCCGGAAGTTTAAAGCTATTCATCAAAATGACAGAAATAAACAGACAGGAACAATGAGATTGCAAGGACTAAGGGGCAGGAGGAAGAGGAGACCAGGGAAAAACTATATGGGGCGAGAGCTGGCTGAAAGAGGAGATAAAGAAATGACATTAAACTGGAGACAGGGCTAAGGTTTGATGAAAAAAAAAACAACAAGCTTTATCGCATTATCCATATGAACTATTTTTTATGTCATAACTGATTCTCATTAACCGTCTTATTGCCAAATTGACCACAATGACGAAAAACATGTCACTGAAGGTAATATTTTTCTAGCGATTGGACATGATGTGGCCTTCTTTGAATTTCACTGTTATGGTCTTGAGCTCTTGTAACTAGGAATAAACTTATCTTCACAAAAACAAAAACAAAAAAAAAAACATGAAGAGGACTGCGGTAAGATTTTATTATCATTAACATCATCTTCATCATCCATCACCTTTTCCAAGGTAATGGCACGGACCAACAATTCTCTACTTAAACTGATCATGAAAAAATGTTACAGGTCCATTTTTAAATAACTCATTCCCTGCAAAAGCACTGCCGATAAGGCTCTTCCTTAAAATCCATTGGGATTTGGTTAAAGAAAAAAGAAAGAAAGAAACAGACAGACCCATGTAGAAACTACTTTCATTGTGTGTGTGTTTGTTTGTTGCTTTTTTTTCACCAGTCAAGGCTAGAAAAAAAAGACAAGAGATGGCCAGGGAATTAAGCTCATTACCAAGGCGTGGTCCCGGCTATCATTTAATCCTGTTGTTCTGAAAGTTATGGGAGGGGATTTGTGTCATATTCAGAGTCATTGAGTCAGTTTTGTTCTTCAATTGTGACTTCAGAATACCATCTAAGGGACCTATTAGGAATTGCGTTTCTGACATTGAAAAATACTACTATCATCGAAATATTTTTTTTCTAAAATGATTGAAAATCTCTGTAAGAAAGAGTCACAATAAGCTATCTAAGGCAGCAATTTAGTGGAAAGTACCAAAGTTGAAAATTTCTCCAAAAGTTAGTCTAAAAATAGATTCTCATTCTTCCTTGCCATGAAGACAGCCAAGATTTTTTGTGTTTTGTTTTGTTTGGGGGAAGGGTGGTCATATTTAATACTTTAAGAATTATTTCGTTCCGCCAAGACGATAACCTCTCTCCTAATGGACAGATTTTAAATATGAAAATCAGCCTGGCTCAGACAGTTCTTTTCCAGTACATTTCCTTTTTCAATACGACATCCGTTAAAAAAAAACAACGTCCAAATGATAATGATTGAAAAGTGCTTTCCTTTCTGAAATCTACAGACTTTCAGCGTCTGAGCGCCTAATAAGTAACTCTTTTGAATAGTAATGTCACTTATTTTTCTTTTTGGTTCGAAGATATTACACGTAAAGTTGAAGGTCAGTTTGCATTTTATAGTGCTCTATCAGGATTATGATTTCCCTTTCTAAAAGAACAAATCGATCGGAAAAATGTAATGTATTTTCTATCAAGGAACTACGGACAGATCAGTTTCTGTTATGTGTTTCAATCTGAAGGTACTAATAAGCAGACAGAAGGCTTTCTTAAAGAAGCAACCACAAAACACACACATACAAAGAAGCGCTTGCATACATACACAGAAGTACTCACTCGCTTAAATCCCCGATTTCCCTGATTATAGGAAAATCAGTTATATACTACAATCTCTCCTTGATGAATGACTTGAGTTATAAACCTTAACCCACTAATTATGCTCAAGCTCAATAAGTTTTAGAAAAATTGTATTCTGAAATAAGTTCTCAGTAATTTCATCCTCACATTCACGCACGCACGCTCACACACACACATTCACACACACATAACACACAAACTATTTATTTCTTCTTGAAAAGTAGCTTTTTCTTTTTACAGACTATTCAATGTCTGTAGACGGCATCGAAGATTTTAAACCTCATCACTCGTATCTGAATTAAATGAATTTGTGTTAAAGGTCTGTAGGTAACATTTTCTTTTGCTTTAATGAATGACTTCTGTTTGCATTACATTTAAATTCTTTCATAGCTCACCGTGTTTACGAAGCTCAGACTCGTAATTATGCGTTAAAGAGATATTAGTGCGATGCCAACATAATATTATTCGCCTTCTGACCAATCTTTAATCTCTTGGCAACAGATCTCGAAAAAAAAATGATGTTGGATCACGCACTGGCAAATGTCTTGTAATTATATTGCGACGATCAAATATATAATGAGAATCTGTCCAAACATCGGGCACTGCTGATGATTTTTATAGTACACAGCCGTTCAATTGAATCCGAAGAGACAATGACCACCATTTCTTTCAGTTTTATTTATCCAGTGTGCGTACGATTAATAGGAGAATTTGTCGTGGAAATTCGCTATTCACGGATGGAACATTTTTTTTTCTAAAATCACCCCCTTCATCATTTCTATTTATTTTCTTTTGAGACAATCATAATCATTAGCTATGCTTGAAGAAGTTTTGTTATTATTTTCGAAATTAAATATTTCTCGAGCTAGTCTCTCTTTATCTCTCTCTCCTCTCTCAACGTATCCCCCTCACCTCCCATCCCTCTCTATCTTCCTCTCTCACTCTCTACTTCTTTTCATGGTTTATCTCGCCGGCTCTCCTTGCTCCATTCATTCTCCCATTAGTGTAATTTGATTAACATGATTTCAGTTCCGGTTTATTCACCGATATTTGACCTATTACCTCTACGAGTATCAGCCTCATAGACTGACTAATTATGTTTGCTTAATTACTGCTCGGTCCTATTAATAAGCACTCGTAGAGTCTAATCCATTGCATAATTTGAAATGATAAAAGCTCTATAAAAATAGGCTCCGCGGCAGTAAAATGAATTCTGCATTATTCATGGTGTTTCCCCACATTTTGTTTTGAAATCGTTGCAATATTTATTCAACTGCTCACAATAACGTAATGCAGCTCACTCGTTTATACGGTAAGATTCCTATAAATCAAGTTCACATGGTCCATTCTGAGTACACGTATAATTCAATGTGCTGTGTTTACAGCCTCTGATAACCCGATTATGCACATTCTTTTGACAGAATCAACTTATTTTAGTCCATATGACCACGGGAAATCCGATGTGCCTCTTAAGAGCAGTCCATGAATAGACATTATCTAGCTAGTTTTATATCTAAGTGGTAAACATGTCGTTCATCCAAATATTTCTACTAAGTCAGGATTAGATTATACTAAGATGTATTCCACTTTGTTGTTATGTCACTCATATAATTTCATGACTGTTTTCATTTATGTGCTTATGTGCAGTTGGGGTGAAAGTGGCATGTATAATCTATTTCGTAGGGTCACACACAACTCTGTTGTGCAAGGAATAATTATCAGTGACTGAGTTGTAATGAAATTCACAATATCATATTTTTCACATCTCTTTAGAAAAACCACTTTCTGATTATTCACTCTAAACTTGTCAGTAGAAACTGCTGGAAATGTCAGGATTTCCATGCTGGCATAAATATTTGTACCTCATGAATGCCGTATTATTAGACTGTGTACGCAGTAGAAAGTAGCCGTAGCTGAGCTTGACACCTTCCTGGTCAAACCGCCCTGCCATTAGGTCAATTTGTGTTTGTTTGTTGCTATTAATTTCGGCTTTATTTTTTCCCCCTTCTCCTTCATTCAGGAAAAACACGGATTGCCTTAATCATTAAGCGACCTCACTCATGCATCTTATTCAACTCTATACCCTAACATTGCCAGTGTTATCAACGACTATAGATTCAAACTCCCCCCTCTCCCCCCCCCCCCCCCTTCCTCCCCCCTCCCCCATCCACATACACACTAATGAATCACTATAACTATAATCATTTTTTTCCAGAATTATCATTTTCCTTAATGCGTACGAGACATAAAAGATAGACTTCACAAGAAGACTGATGCAGACGCTGAAAGTGAAATGTTACCCTATTCTTTTGGATATCTCATACTGGGTCTTACATTCCTCACAAACAGGTTCGTTTTACAATCTGCCAGTACATTGCCTACATGAAGACCTTCTAAGAAGACTAAGGAAACGAGAGTGAAAAACTACGGCCACATAAGAAACTCCACTTGCCTTTGCTTAAAACACACTATTTGGAAAAGTAAAGGAGAAAGGAAAAAGAGATAGGCAGATAAAAGACTGGCCGCCAACATCAGGACTGGACAAGCAAAAAACGTCTGCAGAGACCTAGGCTTTAGCCTAAGCCCTGGAAAAGACAGTACACAGCTTGCAAATCAAGAGGCTTTTGCACAAGTCCAGACCATGTTAACTTTTCCACATCAGTGCAACTACTTGAAAACTATTTTGTTGTATTTGCAGGTACAGTTACATAAAGTTCTGTACACAATTACAGTTAATGATCCAAAATAAAATATACCCCGACAGAAGAAAGCAATAGAATAAAACATGAAGGGAAGGCAACAGAACAAGGACAAAAAGTTTATGTCGAGACTCTACTAATCAGTCCAATCGTGAAGCCCGGGGAACGAAAATGTCGACGAAAAGTACAGAAATAACTGAGAAAGGGTTAAGAAGAAAGATGAAGATTAATCACAATTTCTGATGTTCAGAGCACTGACCTGAAGGCGGGGGTAGACTCGCTGCATTTTCATCTCTCTGTAGACGTCACTGATGTGCGAGTCAGCTGCCATCTTGGATGCACCGAGGCTGTCGATGCATGAGGTAAAGTGCACTTGGGAGGGCGACAGGTACATAGCGAGGCGATGACGTCTTCAGCCCAGGGCCTCAGCGTCATCAAGGTCAGCAGGTGACCGCAGCTACGTCACACAGACTGGGGGCCCTCGTGCTGATAATGAGGTCAGGTCGGGGCATGAAGGAGTTGAGTCAGTAAAGGAAAGGAGTAATGCCCACGAAATGAAACACAAGAGCTGTAATTCGGATGAATATTTATGACCTCTTTCCTTATCTCTGGTCCCAGCAGGAATTACTGAATACAGATCATTCGCCTCTGCTATTCTGACACTGAGTTTTTATTTCCAGCCTGTAGTAGCTTGTTCCCCGAGTTTAATGTAAAAGAAGGCAATATGAAGATGTGGCTACGAATCAGAAAATTCCCTAGCCTGATTAATGATACGGCATTGACTATTCCCTACATCATCATCAAATGTTCGATATCACATTAATACGTATTACTATTTTTATACATGATTAAGTTGTCATTTATTAGAAAGTACTGCTCTCCAATGTCACTCCAATGTCATCCTGTATACAGAATAATGTTCCTTGAAGTAATCAGGGCATACTGTGTTTTATAAGACTAGTTTATCATGAAACGCACTATTTGTCAATCAAGAAGAAAGTCTGTTGCCTGGATGTGATATTTCTCACAGAAAATGTCTGCGCTCTTTGCTACTCACTTCCAACATTTAATCGCAGTCAATACAAAGCAGTGCATATTACCGCATATGGCATATTCCACGGAAAGTGACCGAGCAACCAAACAATTCATCTACAGAATGGCAAGTTTTGTCTTTCTTGTAGCCAATAATTCGATTTTCATTATTATCAGAGAATGGCACTGCCTGACATACTCATTTATAAACTCTAATGGACCGCCCGGAGGGAAGATGTGGCAGGCTCTCAGTGGGCTGGTCACTTCTGGCTCGGGTGGACGCTTCCAAACTTGTTTGGGCGATCATCAATCAGGCATGGAGTCCGGCTTCCCTCGCTCAGGACTTGGCTCCCGCGGGGAATTCCTGGGAACAATAAATGGTTTCACGTGAAGTTAATGGGCTGAAAACAGGTAGTTAATTCTAGATCTGACATAACTGACTTAATGTTAATCACCAGGAGGGCTCAAAGGTATGAATTAATAAACTCTGGTTATGAACGACGCATTTGTTTTAATGTCAACTTGGGTTCTTAAAAAGGGAGAATTATATAGCTGGAAAGTTCAAGTTATTTTCGTGACAGTGTTCATAAACTTAGGATTGGAATATTTATGATCATAACCTTTTATAACATTGTTGATAAACTTAGATCTGGACTAACTATTTGTTGGTATTGTTGTTTCTCTTAATAATATTGTTATTATTTTTTAACTTTCAAATTATTTCTGATCTTATTGTTGCCAAGAAAGGCAGCTTGGAGAAAGAAAAAAAGTATATACAATATTATAATAAGCAAAACGTACTTATTTTTATGATACGCTCCATAACACTGGATCTGAAACATTATCGTTTTTATGGTTTTTGCCGTTGTGATCGTTATTATTGCTATTGTTATCCTTGTTGTTCTTTTTTCAGACAAAAACAATAGCTGGAGTCCCTTCTGTTAATACGATTAATGCAGAATGATAAATATCGAAGTAAAGAATACAAAAAAGAAACAAAGAAACGAACAAACAAACAGAAAACAAAATAGAAGAAACCAAACAAATACATGCCAAAACAAAACGAAAGAAATATGTAACGAGAGGTCGCTGCACAAGTAAATTTCTTTTGCATACTGTAAATGCAGTTTCCAGTGCCTGATTTAAACAGTAACGGGAATATTAAGATGAGAATTATGTCAAATGCAGGAAACAAACTGCTACATAACACGTTATGATATTAACAAAACCAAGAAAAATCACGACATACCAGGTAAAAAAAAATTAAAAAACAGAGCAGAAAAAAAATGTTCTCGTTACAAGCTATACTTTAGGGTCCAAGCTTGTCAAAACAACCAATATGCTAGTCGAAAAACAGAAATCCAGTTTCGAACTGAATCTGGCTAAATGTCGTTCAAACGATTATTTTTTCATGCTGCCACAACACGATCATATATCCTTAACAGTCTTTTAAGCTGAAAGAGGACTCAGCGTGAATGATCATAATTATCACACGGAGGATAGATACTTCATATCGGGTAAAACAGTGTCTATCACCGATAATGCTGACACCTAATAATTAAAGTGCACAATGACATGATGTCATTCCTCAAATCATATTTCATTTTCATTCCTCTTCCAGGCTATATGAGACCCATTCTGCAGTATATCGTGCCGAGTTAAATAACAGTACAATGTTAACAATGTAGGAAAAGGTGAACAGATTCTATTTCAGTCCAGATTCAAGGATCAGATTTCTTCCCAATCAAATCTGAATCTCTGAAGAATTAGAGGTAGCTTTGCAATAAAACAGTAAACTTTTTAGTTTTTTGTTGTTGTTGTTGTTGTTGTTGTTGTTTTGTCTTGCTTGTTTGTTCGTTTGTTTGTTTGTTTGTTTCTTGCTCCGTTTCGTTTCTTTCCTTTTTTTCTGCCTTTTAAATAAATTCAATACAGTTCTATGTCTTATTTTTATAAGATACAATTGGTATATAAAAAAATGTATTGGTTCACATGTTAATAGCATAAATTTTCAAAATACAACAGAGTCATAGGGACTCATTCCTCGATAAATAATACTTCGCAATACAACATTCCTGTTTTTGTCATGAGAAGTCTTTACTCACTCGCCGACAGACACTCAGTTGATATAATGATACTGTAAATCATTCGAAAAGGATGGGATGAACTAATATGTGAAGTTCTGTGTACAAAGGGGAACAATACCAGGCGTCTGTTCCACCCAATCTCACCATCATAGATAATCCATCTCATTTAACGCACGGTGTCCCTCGCACTCACTCACTCTGTTTCAATAGATGTACTCACTCAGTGGCCCGCTGTGGTTCTCTTCATTTCTTCATATTCTCCTAGTCATGCATTCTTTTCATTCCTCCTTCCCTCCTTTCTTTCCTGTTTTCTTCTTGCCGTCCTTCCTTTGCTTCACTATCACTATGAATTATTCTTTTGACATCTATCTATCTATCTATCTATCTATCTATCTATCTATCTATCTATCTATCTATCTATCTATCTATCTATCTAT
>JBCEWB011027203.1:0-14898 GCA_039654565.1 Peronia peronii | reverse complement strand
ACATCCTCATCAATATCTGACTCATCAGCATCGGGTCTAGAAGATGAGTCGCCAGCGTGCTCATTCACTAAGTCTAGTGAGAATATGAGAACAAGGACATTTAGTGATATCGACGCATATTTTTAACATTGCTGGAAACGGGGTATCGCATATGCTATATTATCATTCCAGTGTCGACTTCAGTGCCAACACACACGGGCAGTGCATCTCTTTCAAGACGTAACAGGTCAGTCCAGTCAGATGGTCAGACCAATGAATTTGCATTTTCTCCAGTAAGCTGGTCTGATACCGTGTATGCCCAGATCCAGCCAGATGTCCGGCCTGGGTCTTCAAAGCGTTTGCAATTTCTTCAGTGAGCTGGCCTGGTACTGTGTCCGCCTAGTAGTGGGACCATCGCTGCATTAAGCACAGTGTGAGAAAACAGACAAAATATCATCAACAAAAATATCCGGTCCCGGTCTGTTTCTGTTACCGAAAGTCGTGAAAATGGCACATCTCGATTACTGCATGATTATGCTTGCTAATTTAAGTCTGTTAAAATCTACCCCTAACCCTACCCTACCCCAACCTAAACTCAACTCAATCCCTAAAGTAAAGAGCACAGGACCAATAAATATTCAACCAAAAAAGTTAATTTGCCACTTGAAAATGAAATATTCAAACAACACCAACACAGTCATAATTGTCTTGACAGTAATTAATCTAGATCTACATCATTTATTGAAATACAGTAATCGATATATGCCATCTTCATGACTTCTGTAGTAGAAACAGACGGGGATCACACTTGTCTAAGGTAGTTACTAATCGTAACTAGTGCCAGAGTATAGAAATTAAAGTAGGATTTTCAGTTACATTGGGAGGATGATAGGTCTAGATCCACAATGTTTTATGGTCCGACTGAGCCGATATGTTGATCTACTTAGCCTGGTTGTGAATGGGTTAGATCCGGAGTCACCCTAAGGCTGCAGCCACATTGAATCTGGGGGGCCACAGCCCAACCTGGCAGCTGTGCGATTGTTCCAGATGCTATATGGACAGTGATCTGTGCCTCGGACGATAGCGTGGTACGGCAGTTTCCGGTGTGATATGTAGTTGGTTCAGGCCTGAGTATCAGTTTACAGTTTTTATGACTGGCTGACGGTCCGCCGTCACCTTAATCTCTAATGGGTTTGTGTCATTGCTGGACGCACACAGACCGGACATTTTAGCCAAACGCTGATATTTTCAAAATTCATCTTAAATTTAAACAGCTATAACTCATCACATATCGCACAACAGAGGTTGACAAAAGCAGAGCATGTTCAGTATTTTCTCTTTAATCCAATATTAAATTCATGTTAAGCTCATATTTACAAAAAAAAAACACCCACCCACTATGCCTACCTCACAAAATTAGGTCACGTCGCTTCGCAGGTGTGAATAAAATGTCTCTTTCATACTTCCCAGACCCAATACACATTTCTTGATTTTCTTTTTACTGAAATACAACCATAGGTACCACTTTTATTGACTTACCTCTCAAAATCTTGTAGCAACAGGAAATATCCGTGAATCGAGCAGAGCTAGAGTCACAATGGCCTCGTCTGGTCCGAA
The DNA here is from genome assembly GCA_039654565.1 of Peronia peronii. Lineage (NCBI taxonomy): Eukaryota > Metazoa > Mollusca > Gastropoda > Systellommatophora > Onchidiidae > Peronia > Peronia peronii. Next base: position 13,302 of record JBCEWB011027203.1, on the reverse strand, counting down.
AATTTTTACAGACACACTGCAAACTGTCTGTGCCTCGGATGGTTATCTGGCGCTCGCCAGCCTCAATGTGGGTTGTAATAAAACATGTGTTACATTTTTATGACCGGACCATACCCATGGCTATGTCTGGCCTCCAGGCTCAATGTGGGATCACCCTAAGTATGGTAATGTTTTTTAGCCTTGAATATTGTTCAAAATTTACTTGAATTACTCAGAGAAGACTCGTGAAAAATTTGAAAATGCTTGAAACTTCAACTTTATTGGAAAACTTAGTCTTTGCGCAACATCTCTTAGGCTAGCCTTGAAAACAAAAAAGGGAAGTCGCACGTGGTGCAGTCACAAAAAAAAATAAACGTGAAAACACACCAGGCTGCAAAAACTGGTCTGTTGAGGACCCTGACCTAACCTTAAACACTATCAACAAAACAAGCTTTTCAAATTTGGAATATGATGAAAATGTGGCACCCAGATCCATGAGAGATAGTTGACAGTGACTGGGTGGTTTCATTTCTAAAAATAGCTCCGGGTCCATATAGCCACTTTGTTTTCATAGGACTGAAGTCAGTGCTTTAAGGGGAACTGTTATTTGGTAATGGTATCCGCATCATGATCATGTCAAATTGCACAAATTTGAAGCAAGTTCAGCCAATTTTAGATTGCTTTACGTCATCCGCTTTATTCTGGATGTTGAGCAATTAAAATCTGCTGATCTTGATTCAAATTGGTTGAGTCAAATTTTTGTAGGCTTTTCAGACCATTACATGAGGATTATCTCAGCCATCTCTTATAATCATGTCAGGGCATGGCACAGGTTGATAGCATCCTGTGAGTTTTCGGTTCAAATCAAGTACAGTTCGAGTCGGAACCATTTATAACAGGACCGCTTATAACAGGAAATCGCTTATAACAGGAGCATCGCTAATCCCTACATCCACTCCTCCTTTGGCATTAGTAAAATATCTCGTATAGCAGTAGTCAGTGACAGTCAAATCGCCTATAGCAGGATACCTGTACCGCTAGGCGCACACAGTATAGTCCACCTGTATGCCTAGCGGTACTTCGAAACTGCGCGAGGTGCATAAGTGGGTCAAGTACACTACGAACATGATCACTTGACCACTGTTGTTTCATTTGTTTTGTTCACTGGGTGCGCCATAAGATGGGGAGGATGTGGGTTGTGGGCAGTGAGATCAGCCAAGTGGCTTGAGGAATCGGGAAGAGAGAGGGGTGGCTCATCCATAATTCATATGATAAATAAAACAGGCTGAAATGGTGGGCCCACGTGGATAAAGAAAGGATTCGTACGTGTAGCTCCTAAGGTTAGGTAAGACAGACACTGATCTTACCATTCACTGACCACTTGGTCCAGTTAGCCAATCAACATTGATGAATACTGACAGGTGTAGCTGCTTTTGTACTTTTTGGCGGTGTTAATATCGCAGTGTGTTTCAATAGCTGTGCTATATGACGTGGATCTAGCAAAATTTATTCCCATCGCATATTTTATCACTTCGATAACTTTCCCCACACCACCATAGTGATTACTGCCTTTCACCCCAGTCCCATACCAATGCACGCAAAAGATCACGCACAGAGAGATTGGTACAATAGGAGAAGGGGAACAGGTGGGTGAGATATAATATGATACCCTTGATCTCTCAGCGCGCTTAGGCTAGGTTACTCTCGTTACTATTATTATTGAGGACAGTGATGGGGAAGAATTAGAGAGGACAGTGAAGTGTCGTGTGTTAGATATCCAATGGTCAGTTGCTAAGACTTTTGACTATTAGTACTACATGTATAATACATGAACATACTGTGACTTTTAATATAATGTAGTGTGTCAATATACTGTTGTCGTCATCACTGTTTTTTGTTCAGTCATGCAAAAGTAAAAGAATTCAATGAACGGAGACTATCCATGAAAAAAAAAGTGTCTCCTATAATCAGGCAATAAGCTGCCAATGTTTTTATTCCTCTGATTCATTGTATGTCGGTTGTAAGGATCCGCTTATAACATGACTTTTTTTTTTTGGTCTCAGCAATCTTGTTTTATCACATTTCTACTGTAACATGCAATACCCAATGCTGAGAACCTCCAGTGCTCTAGATCTATTCTCATTGCATTCTTATCCTCAGTGTTCTTCCACAGTTCCTTAACCGCTCTACTGCATATATATAATATGTCAGAATCTTCACTTGATCTAAATAGCTCAGTAGATTTATCGTGTTCAAAAACTTATATAAAAATAACATGTTAGCATGTGATCAACAAGTCTATTTTCGTAAAAAACAGTACGCCTGGTGTCTGATTATGTAAATCAAATACAGATTATATTTTTCGTTGTACATACTGTGACTGGTGCAAGTACACGGTGCTAGGTGATGATTTTCTACCCGTGAGCCCCTTTAAGATACATCTCTCTCAAGATAAATCTATCGGCCTAGTCCCAAGGGGCTTTTATCTTCAACGACTCACTGTATCTTGTTCTCTCATGCTATGTCATCATTAGATCAATTGTAGTGTGTGCATGTTTTTTTCTCCATGGGAAGTCAAATACTGGACCGTAAGAGTAACGGTTGAAATCCATGTTGCCAGAGGGGTGAAAGTCAGAAAGCCTCACAGTTTATTTTAAAATGTTTTAACATGAACATGATTATACCCCTTTATGAAGTGGTTTGTCAGAAAAGTTACATCATGTAATGTATTACAGAATGGTTTTTATGTCAGGGGTGACAGACTTGGCATCACCATGTAATTGAATGTACCTGTGAGTACAGCCCTTCTACCAATGGCTAGATTCAACATTTCAAGTATTATAAGAAGGAGTAGAATTGTCTAAGAAGGGATAGAGTTAGAGGACAGATTTGAGGAAGCACACAGTCAGGGGTCCAGTGGAGGTCTGCATTGTGTCATTCCAAAACTCATGTGGAGCCAGTCAAAAAGTAAAATACTACTACTTGTAAAAGCCGTCCAGATGGGCAAGTTGGTAGTTCGCTACAGTTTCCACTCATTCATGCATGGTTCACAGGTCAAGAGATAATCACAGATAGGGTGAGAGGGTGATAGCCTACAGGTTATATTGTAATTTATTTTAATTTGACCAAGACCTCTCTTTTTATGTGAACACTCACCTTCGGCTCCACACATTTATTTTTCAGACATGTTATGCTTCCCAAAGAGATTGCCAAACTAGTTCCAAAGACTCACCTGATGTCAGAGACAGAATGGCGGAGTATTGGTGTTCAGCAGAGTCATGGATGGATACATTACATGCGTCATGATCCTGGTAGTTTTTCATCCTTTCCTCAAATGAAATACATGTAACATGTATGATCTATATAATTCATCCTGTTCAGTCATGTCTTAATGCTTATTTTTAATTTCAGCAGGGCTTATTATGCCTTTTTAATGGCTTGTGAGCCTGCAAGTTTTCTTAAAATAAGCAACAGTGGACGGTTGTCCATTCCCCCCCCCCCACCTTTTTTTTTTTTTTTTTTTGGGGGGTAAGGTATAATAGGTCATCCTTTGGAGACACGAGGCCAATTCCGTAGCCAAGTGGAACACTTCCTGTGCTTGCCAAGCATGGGTGCTTGCCAAGCACAACTTAAAGAACAGAGTGTTTGGCAAGCACAGAAGGTTGCTCAGCTATCCTCTCATGTGCTATTTGGAATTTACGTCAGATATAGACTTAGATGTTTATATGACAACAAAATAACTATTTCTGGAATTATTTAACAAGTTTTCATTTGAGTTTTGTAAATTTTGACCAGACATCATTTCCGCTTACTTTTCATCCAATTTTTAATGGTTAAGGAGTCTTTAACATGTTAAACGTACAAACAGGACATCTGAGATATATTCAGATTTATCTATCTGAAATAGACATCGGCCATCCTACACAAGAAGCCGACTGAAAAAAAAAAATCGATTCAAAATTTTTGCCATTCCCCCTTATAGAACCGACGTTTTCGCTACACAAACTCGAAACCTCTACACCACACCCACGACCCCTGTCATTATCAGTGCCATTGGCTGTCTTGAACCCAATGGGCGCCGCCATTTTTGCTTGCTAAGAGAAAGTATCTCAGCGGTGTGCTTGCTGTGCTTGGCAAGCAGCGAGGCAAAAAGTTTGGAGTGCTTACCTACGGAATGCTGCGGCGCAAGCTGCTTGCAGAGTGCTTGGCTACGGAACAGGCCGATAGTGTCATGAAAAAAATGTTCTGAAGGCAAAGGTTCCATTCTTTGTTTGTTTTGTTTTGTTTGTTTTTGACTCTTGCCATCCGCTACATATGTTTTCCACCTGTCAGTACCACTTTTACCACGTATAGTAGACTAGACTATGCTTAAGTTGATGTCGTTGTGGAAGAAGAAAGAATATCAACACATCTATAGTTCAGAGAATGACATGAATATTGCAGTGCTGGATGCACTTTTATATAGCACAAGTTTATTATTTTTTTTTCTCATTTGATACAGTTCTGCCTTTGCTGTCAATTAAAGTTCGACACATATATCGACTGATAGAATAATGACATTGACAAGTTCTTTTTTTTGTTTTATGAGAGTTATAATAAAGTGGTATTGTATCAGACTACACAAGAGTTCAATGTCCAGTCAGTTCGTGAAGATAGAATTGTGACAGTGAAATTGAGTTTCACACCCTAAGTTCTTTGTTTTGTTTTTGTTTTTTATTGCAAATCAGAATTCCCCATTTTATTTTCATAGCATTTAAGTCACTACAATATTTGCTCTAAAGAAAAAAAATAAATGTGACAGATCAATTTCTAAGGTACATGTATTTACAATTGACTGTTTACTTCCTAGTTTTAATTTACTTTTATGTTTATTATAGTGATCAAAATATGTTTATCAGACTCTTACAACAAGGAATGCTCTGCCAGAATGGTTCATCAACTTCTTTGACTTACGATTTATTTATAGTTTATTAAAGTCTGTGCCATTTATTATTTTAATAATGCATGCGGTAACACTTTTGAAATGAGTTGGTCAATAAACATTTTGATAGCAATTATTATTTGTTGAAATACAATGCACAATTCAGTCTCCTTATCCTAGAGGAGGTTTGATACCAGGGCCCACATCATATGTAGTAACAATACAAACATGTACACTGTTATAAGTTATAGCTTCAGTTAGGGAAAATTTTGCATCACAAACTGTAGCTTTCATCCCAGTCTTATTGAATATTACAATATTTTTCTCTCTGTTTTATTCCTCAGAACCTCATGTGCTTTTGTTCCGGCGAAAATTACCTGGGAAATAACTCATCTGCTTGCGGCCATTATGTTGCATATGGATGAGTGTATAAGTCTTTGTGATTTTGAAATTTGGGGTTTGAAAAATATGTCTGCTAATTTGCAAATTACAGTTTCACATGTAGAAAGTGAATGCCTGATTGGAGATTTGATGCACCGTGCCCAGTATGATGGTAAATACATGTATCATGAAACTAGGCCAAATGAAAAGATAGTGTTCTCTTGAATTGTTATTTCAATGATAACATTGCATGGCCACTGAAAATAAAATAAAGTAAGATTTGATGATGAACTTTCTGTCTTTTAAAGTAAATTTAATTTAAAGTATGAATCCAGACTTTCCAATGCAATGATATCAAAAACATCATAGTTATAAGGCGTGGTAGAAAAACCAAGGAATTGGATGAGAGAAGGGAGTTGATCGAGTCATGGATGATGTTGATGATGGTAGAGGGAACAGCAGAATTGTTGCATGCGTAATTTCAATATATCAAACTCAACATCCCACTCGCTTCAGTGGCAAAAAGGCCAACACAGATAAGTTCAGGGTTTTAAGGAGGTTTAATTTAAACCGAAGGAAGGTAGATAAATCAGTTTCTTCCCCTTTCCCATCATCTTCAGCATCACAAAATTTTCACCTGTAACGATGTTCTCTGTCCAGGCTGATCAAAGTGTATCAACTACAATATTAGACACAAATAACTGTCAACAGATGTGTTGCTATCATCCATTGCCTCTCTACTGGTCCCTGTTTCTGCTAGTCCTTGTTGTTTTTCTTCCTTCGTTCCTTGTTGGTTTTCCCCCTGCTGCACAACTTCTCAATGAAGCTCATCTTTATAGGGGTCCACCACATGACACACCCTGCCAACAAAGTGTCACCAGCTGCCCCTGGGAGTGACGTCACAAATATGTCTATACTCTCTAAACTGGGAGAGTTGACCGGAAGGGACCTTCTTGAACTTTCCATCATTTTTTAAAATGATGCGCAAAACCTGGTGACAATGTTTTTCTTCTCCCTTATCAACATCAACAGCTCACAGTTAGTCGCACAATTTTGCTCCTTGTTTACTTTCTGTGATGTTGTAAGCTGGCAGCTAAGACTTTGGCCTGGACACATTGAATGTGATGGAAAGGATTCCCAGATGTTTATTTTTTCCCTCCCTAGTCAGTATTTCATAGTTTGAGAACTTCTGATAAATTTATTAAAAATTATAGAAAGAACTCGGCACTGAAAACATTGCTCTTTTTTAAATGGTTGGATGGGTTCACATTGCCCGAGGTCAGTCATAGTTAATTTGGGCAGTGCAGAATTAATTTTGAATGAAAATTTATAGGTTTGAAAGTCCATTTGCCATTTGATTAAAGAATTATGAGCAAGCACATATCAAAGGTCTGGATAGTGTACTATTCGAAATTGTTTTAAATGAGGCTTAGATAACTTAGCTGTAATGTTTGATTTGTGTGACACTTGCAGTTAAAGGTAGTTGCAAGTAAAACTCCTAATTATAGTCTTTCAATTTTTTTTTTTTTTTTTTTTTACAAATGGTTTTTTGCTTGGATATTTTCCAAGAACTATTTGGAACTGGAAATATTCACCATTTGGTTTAAATAAAGGGATAGCATGTTATTTAAATTTTTGTCAAATTTATTAATAAATGTAAGAGTTTTATTGAACTTCAGATTCTTTGAAATGCAGTTAGTATGCAAAGACCATTACTTCATTATAATGTTGTAGACATCAAATTGTCCGGATGCACACCTCGAGATGTAGATGTAATTATATTAATAAAATGAAAACTTCAGCCTATATCATCACTACAATGTCACTTGTCTGAGAGTGTTTCAGATTCACAAAAAACTGCTTCAATATGCCATTCCTTGTACATATTCCATTTTCACAATCAATCAATGATACATGTACCTTTTATGTATAATATACAACAGAAATATGTGTACATTTGACATTTCAGCATGTTTTCAAAATCCACTCTGTGTTCATATGAATTTGAGAGTAATTCGATATGTTCTTGTGGCTTCTTCCTGTATTCTTCATTTAGTGTTGAAGTATTTGAACTGCACATATATGTATTTAACTTTTTAGGAGCTTGGTGTGACACATGTATTTTGAACCAACAAAAAAAAAAAAGGAGAGGGGGAAGGAATGTGTCTGAAGTCATGTCCTGTCAAATATTTACATGCAATTAATGATTAGCCCATTAGCTCATTTTCCTATGTCAACAAAATATGGAACTCATTTTGATTTATGTTCTCACATTATTGTTTTGATGAAAACAATTTAGAATTGACAAATTGTAGTGCAGAAAATATCCATTGGAATTACATGTACAACATTGTGTTGTTATGAACAACCATCTCTGGTAACATGTCTCTTATCTGAACTTTACTCTTGCCTCACTTTCTATGTAATCTTTTTTTCTTCATTCAGTGAAGATTTCTGTTCATTGTTATAATCTTGTATTGTGTAAGAGTGTTCGTTGAAAATCTTTTTTTCTTTGTCAGGTAAATGTATATTTTGTTTCAAGTGTGCAGATTTACATTGTCAGTTATTTTGTATGAATGAAGTCACGATGCATCGATGTTATAGTCAGCTCATTACGTTTGGTCACTTTCTTGGCTTGGTAGCTTTTTTATCTCAGTTTTTCAAAACATGCACATCTAACAAATCCTCACTGTTCAGAAGGGGAAGTACTGGACAATTATGTTTTTTCCTTTTGTTGGTTGAGTTTACATGTAATTAAATATTTTCATGCCTGAACAATTTCATTTTCAATCAATAATTCATTGTAAAGTAGCATACTGGTAACACTTCAAAGGGATGTGTGTGTAGTGTTTTTTTCTCATGAAAAAAACATTGTGGATTCCATGTTGTGTAAAGAATAACCCAGTCAATGGGAACAAATTGTCATTCATTGACCTTTCACAGTTTCAAGTGTGACCAAATATACATGTAATAAAATCTAATTCATGCCTGAATATTGGTCTTGATTCATAATTTTTTCTATGTGTAAAATATTGTTTAGAACTGGTGTTCATTTCTAATCTTAAGTATAATCTTGAATGGAAATTATTTCTTATCAAATATCAAGCAAATCAAGCCCTATAATTTTAGGCATTTGTGTCTTGGCTTCATTCATTGTTAACATCACAAGTACAATGAAGATAAGATAAGACTAACTTCAGCAAAATCTTTGTATTATTATGTTTAATTATCATCTACATCTGATAATCATCCCTTCCATTCTGTCAATACATGTACATGAATAACACGAGGGCCATTCCATACAGAGAAAACTGAAATTTGGTTTTCTCACTTAAAACTGACCACATTTTCTTATAAAGCTGATTATGATGAGAACCAAAGATACATAATTTATTCAATTTATAAATATATCAACCCACTTCATTTCCTTTGATAAAGAAAGCAATCTTTCATAGGTCTGTCTAATTTAAAAATGAAGTGGCTAGCCGGACTTTTACTGACAACACCTGTCGTTTTGAATCATAGTATTATAATTTTAATTTCTACAAGGAGCTGACAGTTGTCCATGGTCGAATGGATAAGGGACTGATACTCCGATGAACTCAGGTTCAAACCTCAGTAATAAAAATTTAATCTGTGTGTATCTGATATAGTTTTTGTTTATATATATATACAATTTTGACGGATTAGTTGAAGGAGATGGTTTTGCTAGATACATCTTAGGTACGTCATCCACTGAGAGTGAAAGGTTCATCTCCAACTCCAACGCGTCCACATCTGTAGATCTGTATGCTTTCTTTTCTGTTTCTTATAACATGCGTGTGTGTTTGTATCTTCTTGACAGAACATTTGTATTTTTCTGTTTTTTTTTTAGGGTGTAGTTGGAAATGTACTGTCATGTAGAATGGAGTGATCTAGATCTAGACCTCATTCAGTGTTTCAAATATTAAATAAAAAAAAAAAAAGATTGTCAAGCTTGATGATAAAACTAGACCATCATTTCTGATCAGCATATTTTAAGCTAAAAGTGTTTAAAGCTGCACGCAAATGCCTTCCACCCTCTCCCAAAGGAATATGACGTGGATATAGAGCTTCACGGCTACATGATAATGACACGGACTGAATGAATACGTCCGGCTAGACTTTGAGACTATACTGAGCACCACACCCGATTCTGCTTCCAAGGCCCTGATGCCTTGAGGATCACCAGTATTTCCCACTTTCTAAAAATTCATTAAAAATGCAAATAAAAAGCTAGTACTTTGAAATTTTTTGTACTATTTAATGGCACTTCAATAAAACAGGAAATGTAAACAGGATTTGTGAGAAATAAATGACAACAAAATGTGAACAAAGAGAAAATGAGACAATTTTGCCATCCCCCCAAAATTTTTTTTCCCTCAAAGGAGAAGCAAGACAGCTAAGAAAAATACATCGAAAAATCTTAAAAATGGATTTATTTGTTGTGGAAAGGTGTGTGGGAGAGAGAAGATAATTTAGTGAATGGAAAATAACAAGAATTAATTTAAAAAATGATGGTCTGAATCAACTAGATCTACTTATCGACCAGGCGTGGACCTTGATCTAGCCTCGCTTTCTCCATCTTCAGAGCTGCTCGAACCATTGTCATTCAGAAAGTTGTTTATATCATTGTCTGATACTTGACTATCACTTGAAAATAGATTTTCACGAGCATTTACGGTTTCCAACGACACAAAAATACCTTGAAGAGCCATGCTTCGAGCGAAACTGCGTTATTTTCACAGCCGTTGGGCTGGTTCAGCAACGAACACATTTATTCAAACAAAAAGTTGTTTATACAGCTCATTTGGTAAGAACTGATGTATGGATACACTATTCCAAAGATTCTGGCTATTTTCACACACCAATAAAGTGCTACAGTGCTAGATCTATTCTATAACCAAATAAAGGTGAACCCGCGGTTGCGGTCTTCAATGCGAAGTTTGCCTTAGATCTACCGCAAAAGCTGCAGGCGCCGTGCTCAGTGAGTTAAGTCCGGCTAGCCATGGCCATTTAAAAATTTTGAATACTGAAAACCCGGGATGAAATCTGAAGTAAGAACATGTTTATAATAAATGTAATATAAATCTATGTACATGTATTACTAGTATTAGATTTGCAGATGAAAACATAGATCCCTGTACAATGTCAGAAAGAAGTTTAACTTTCTAGAAAATTATTTCATTTTCATTGTCTCTCCATTCTTTTTAAATTACAGTTTTTGATTGGTATATATCAATGTATGCACATGAATACATCACTCTTGTCATTCTCATGCTTTCTCCTTCTTTACTAAGTATAAGAAAATAAAGATAGATCTAGGTTTAAAATTATTTAGATTCATAATCAGCATAATGGAAAAAATGTGTCTGATTTGTAATTCATAAGACATGGAATGGCCCATCAACAGATTAAAAAAACAGAGGTACAAACCAGCAGTGCAAATGATCAAATACAAGACATTTAATACAATTAGAGCAACTAAACTAAAAATTTTGATATCCTATAGAGAATCGGAATTGAAAATATTTTCAATGCTGACATATGAAAAGCTAAATTGTAACAACCTAATGTCAATCAAAATGTCCAGCACAAGCTATAGTTCTACAATCCATGCAATTTCATTTCATCACAACTTTTTCTATTACATCTGATATCATAAAAGAAACATATACAAAAAAAAAAAAATACCATAACAAAAGAATGTGCGTAAAGAAATGAACGCATTATGCAGAGATAATAAATTGCATTATATAATAGTTGATAAATGTTAGAAACTTATCTTTCATATCTATCGACATTTCCTATTACACTATACATGTACATACAGTTGAGTCCACTCAAACCGAACTCTGATAATTCGAATAAAAATGAAACAGTACATTTTTTTCCTCTTTGTGCCCATCAAATGCCTCTCGCATAATTCAAAGCCATCACCGTGAGTTTCCTTTAAATCGAACCAGTCAGCGCTGCCACAAAGGTAAAAATCGGCTTTTGTTCTCTCCACGTGGTTCCCGCCCTTAGACTTAGAGATAACCTCCACCAGAAGACTGAAAGATGTACATGTACAACGTAACGGTTCCCATCAACGCGGAAAACAAAGGAGACAGCGCTGTGGATGGGGCGAGAGGGATTAGGCAATTAATTTACATATATGTATTATGTTTTGTGAATACGCCCCACGCCGAGTCGTTAAATGGGCCTATGTGTTCGGGGGAGGCAATATTCAAGGAGCAACAATGCCAAGCAGTCGATCAATAATCAAGCATCCTCGCAGAGCCTTACAGTACAGGTAGACACAGTCAAACACCTGCATGTACGGTATATCTACTAAAAATTACGATGCTTCGTGCGTAGGCAACGTATAATAAGACATTGCACCTGTGTTACAATCACTGTCTTCTTAGTTCTAGCACTGGGACGGTATACTAGATCTACTCAGTTTCTACATCATGCTCGCTCTTTCACCTGCAGTTGACTAGCTTTATAGACTAGATTTGCGTGATGGCTTCCTCTAACCGACTGAAGAGAAAGAAGACGGATCTGTCTATTGAGTCGAAAATGACGAGAGTTGTTTCCCTTGTTAAAAAAACTGGAAGACGAACTCGCATAAATCGAACCCATTTGGGTGGTCCCGGCAAATTCGATTTAAGCGGACTCGACTGTACATAGACATGTAAAAGTACTAAAAGTGATACTTGTTCTATGATATTCTCATAGTAACAGTATCCCAGCAAACAAAATTTGTAATATACATAATACATGTATATATTGCACTTAATCCAGTGAGGTGGTAAAGCACTGTCAATTTCATCTCATACTTTTCTAAACTAGTGAACTTTTTTTTTTGTGGAGCAAATTAACATTCACAAGCTTGAATTAAGTTGAATTGCAATTACATAATGATAATGTGAAATTCAGGAGGAAAAGTTTAAGGAAAAAAAAATAAAAGGAAAACTTTAATATAAATTGTAAACTCAAATAAGAAAGGAATGGATTTAATTTTAATCTGGCATATCAGATTATAGATACACTTATTAAAGGAAATTCACCCCATGCAAAACTGTATATAATGTGCAATAAACAAAAATGTGCTAAAATACAAATGCACATAGAAAATGACGTAACTGAAAATGTCTGTGACATCTGTATACATATATCTCCAACATTCATTTGGTTGTAATGTATGATGATATTTGTCCGAATCTTTTCAGCCACTCACTCAGTGTTTATTATCCTGCCATAAATGAAATGTACAAGTCAAGTACATGTATCACTTCTTTCAGTTTCACTACATGTACAGTCGAGTCCACGCAAAACCGAACTCTGATAATCCGAATTTCTGATAAATCGAATAAAAATGAGATTTTTTTCCCTCTTTGTGCCCATTAAATGCCTCTCACATAAATCGAAGCCATCGCCGTGTGTTTCCTTTAAATCGAACTGTTCAGCGCCGCCACAAAGGTAAAAATCGACTATTGTCATCTCCACCTGGTTTCCACCAACGCGGATGCCGGCAGTCTGAAAACAAAGGAGACAGCGCCGCAGTTGGGGTGAGAAGGGTTAGACAATGTATTGTGTCTCGCGCACAGCATAAGTAGGTCATGTGTTCACAGGGGGGGGGATAAACAAAGGAGACATGCACAGCGCCGCGGATGGGGTGAGAGGGGTTAGACAATGTATTGTGCCTCGTGCTCAGCGTAAGCAGGCCATGTGTTCAGGGGGGAAGGGGAGGGGGGGGGAATAAACAGTGTATCAGGGCCAGCGCTGCCGACAATCGATTGATAATCAAGCATCCTGGCAGAACCTATAGGACAAGTATGCGCGTAAATGTACTAGTACACGTGTTAGATCTAAATTATGACGAATAGAGCGCTGTACCGGTAGGCCAGATTCTCCATCGTGCTGTTTTTGTTTTTTTTGTTTTTTTTTCGCTTGCGGTTGACTCGCTTGTATCCTCACAGACTATGTGATGGTTTCCTTTAACTGTTTTCAGAGTT
>JBCEWB011027093.1:0-14899 GCA_039654565.1 Peronia peronii | reverse complement strand
ATTTGATTAGTTACCGGTAGACAGTCGTCTTAATTTTAAGACATTTTTCGTAAAATGATGATGATGATGATGATGTTTACTTATGATTACGTCATGTTTACTATATTCACTTACGACTATGATAATGTTTACTTTGTTGCCCTGAGGCAGAACCACTTTAGTTTAAAAATTTGGCAATGACTATTAACATCAGTATCAAGTTGTTTATATATGTTATTTGCTGTTTTTGAATTGTTTAGTTTGTTTGCCAGTGAGACAGTCTTATTATACTTTTATAAAATAATCGAAAATTTGGCTAGCGATATTAATTCATTTTATTAACAATTTAAAATTCTTCATATTGTTTTTCAACTTTTTTGGTGTATTTGATTAGTTGCCGGTGGACAATCGTCTTAATTTTAAAACATTTTTCGTAAAATTATGATGATGATGATGATGATGATGATGATGATGATGATGATGATGTTGACAACAGAAATGAGGAACTAGAGACATCAAGTGAAAATAGGCATAATCACTGCATCCTTTTTTTTGTTGTTTTGCTTATTTTCTTGGCAAAAAAAAAAAAAAAATACAGACTATCAGAAGAGATAAACCAAATCCGGGCATTGAAAACTCTGAGCCATCATTAGGATCAAACTACACTTATATTGTCAGATGGGCTGTCGAAGATATTGTCTGGATGTCACCCATGGCGTCCGTCAGTTCAATAGATTTGTTCCGACCAAGCCAACGGCTGGAAATCCCGGTCTAATTTTAGTAGGGGGGTACAAACACTCCAAACTGTTCACTGTCACTGACATAGAAAAACACATAAAAATGCACGGGACCGGTGACAAGTTGTTCTCGGATCTCGTGGTGGAGCGGTAACAAATATCAGTGAGTGTTCTATTTTTAGCAGAGGGTACAAACACTTCGGCGGGGATTTCCAGGTTTTTGCTTAGTCGAATATGAACTATTCAGGTTAAATTTTTCTGCCCGTTTGTATCGTTAGGTGTTAGCCCGGAGACAATTGTGGCACTGACTTCAATGATCAGGTGGTCAAACTCGACTCAGCGGTTTGTTGCAACCAGGCGTTTGTTTTCGACCAATGAAATTGCATTGTTTGAGTTGATTCAGAATATTGGATTGGATCTTGTACTGTAGATTCTACATCTACATTCTAGACCCAAAGGGGAGAACCTCCATGCCAGACCAAGTGGCTTCAGAAAGGTTATGATTAAGGTAAGATTAAAGGCTAGGGTTAAATTTAGGGTTACGATTAGGACAAGAGTTACGGAGAGATATAGAGTTTATTCAAGAACCCGGATAATTTAGCTCTAGTATCAAAATCCACTTGGAAGCAGTAGACCATTGGAACAATTTTGACTACCCTTTAGCAAAAGCTTCGTCCAGTTATTATGGGCCCCTGTCAGCCGGAAAACGGATAGTGTGGAGGAGGAACATGTCATGAGTTGTGCGTGTGTGTGGGTGTGTGTGGGTGTGTGTGTGTGTGTGTGTGTGTGGGTATGGTTTTTCATGGGTGGGTAGTTCAAAGGAGTCGCTCCAACATTGTTTGGCCTTCCTTTGGATTTCCAGATAGACTGACTGATATATTTCCAAATGGGTAGATGAATACGAGGCGTCAGTTCTGTCCTTATACCCAATACCGTTACATAGAGGGATTAGGAGCCAAACAAAAGCGATCTGACACTTAATCAACGCTAGGTATGAGAGAACAAACGAATTTCTCTCAGCACAGAAACCTACGTGAGGAGCGAATTTCTCTCAGCACAGAAACCTACGTGAGGAGCGGATTAACTTGTGAGAACCAGCATGTCATGAATGTTCTAGTCACAAAACTGTTGGCTAATTGCCGAAGAGCTTTGGACACCCCCACTGTCATCTGTTTCCTATTAACTCCAGTAATGTCTGCCTGAAACTGGCAGTCTTACACTATTCCATATTAACTACCAACGTTTTTATGATTCGCTGAGATGAACAATGCAGTACCAGGGTATTAAAATGTCTGCAATGATTTCACAAATCTCCACCCATCTGTTAACCCTCTTCCAGCCGACTTATTCTTGAAGATATATAACCGACCTGTTAGTTTAATCATATTTTGCATTTTTGCACAGGGTCCATAAGGAACAAAAAAAGACAGAAAAAGAAACAACATATGCATAACTAAGGTAGAAAGACCGAAACACGAATCACATAACTCAAATGCATCAATCAACCCTTCATTATTTTGAAAGTCAATGAGATCCAACGATCGCAAACAGGCTGACCCATTACAATATCAGATTTGTTATTTTCAGTGCTACCACTTCATAAATGTATAATGTTATTCAATATTACCAAAGGGATTGTAGAATCATTACTCGTACTCAGTTGTGACCTGGAAATCAGAGTGAAAAATCAAAGCTGTAAAAAAGAGAACTAGACAGATAGGCGACATTTCACTTAAGATTTCTAGCAGATATAAAAAGCTGTTGAAGCCTAATGGACTTTCAAGCGCCACAGGGTATGTTCTCAACGGATACTTTTTGTGTGTTTGACAAGCAAAGACTTGAGTCTGACAATTGCGCGGATGAGCGGGTTAACTCCGTCAGTACTGACGTACAACGAATGATCTTTTTTCTGAAACACCCACGCAATGGATTTTGACAGTCACAGAAGTCATCAGTCAGTCCAATAGACGGGTTGTCGAGATATACACAATGCATGCCTTCTGGATACGTAAACCGGCTTGCTCTCAATCTTGACATGGCTATAACGTTTGGTTCGAGTGACTTTGAAGTCGGATTAGAAAGAGTAGGGCAAAATGTCGAGAGGCATTTGTTTTCAGTTAGAAATAGAAGGCAGGAAAGATAAGATAAGGTAAATTTTAGTTGTTCTCAAAAAGAAATTCCACTCACAGCTGATGAGATAAAATATTCACAGTTAAGTGCGGACAGAACTATCACGAATGAACAAGGCAGAATGAAGGACCATTGTCTCGGCTTAACAAACGTATCGTTGATGGCAGAAATGGATTTCTGTAAAGCTCACGATCAGTTCATACATGCAACAAACGTCCAGTTCTTTCGCAATAGTTCAGTTGATTATGAAGTGGGTGTACAAAATCGTTCCGAATTACGTTAAGCTTTGGTCTACAAGCCTCGAAATGCTAATGATTTCCTTTAACAATTTATTCCATTTTTCTTCTGCGCCGTCAATTACGATTGATGTAACAATGAGCTCTGTAATAATGAACCATACAGAATTGACGTGTCACATTGCAGTGTAGGCCACAGTGTGGACAAAAAAGTCAATGTCTGAAGATTCGTGACAGCTGACAATGCTAAACAAATGGAGTGTTTACTTTCAATAGGATTTTTTTTATTTTTACAAAACCATTCAATTTGTATTTGAGAGTTAAATGCCCTTAAGCTGACATATATTGAATAAAAGACTTAAAATTGTAGTTTAGTGACATGACCCAAATAAGGATTTAAAAGGATTAACAAACTTGGTCAGCCATTTCCTCATACAGTTCCGTGGCATCAACAGACCACAGCCATAGCCTTTAATTGCCCTCATCTCAACTTCAGCTCAAGGTAAAATAAAGATTTTTTGACCTACCAAAAGGGAAATGAATAAATCCTGAATGCTCAAAAATTAACCAGCGCTGGTTTTCATCATGTTGCCACTGTGATGAGGACCTTATGCTTGTTTTATAGATTACGGAAAGGCGTTCGACAGGTTAAAGCACTCAGAAATGGTCATTGTACTAATAACAGCAAGTCTGGATGGTAACGATATACGAATCATCATAGAATTCTACTGGACTCAAAAGGCAGCTATCAGAGTTGATCAAGAATTTTCTGACTCAGCACAAATCAAAAGAGGAGTTAGACTAGGCTGTGTGCTGTCGCCTTATTTGTTCAACCTACATATTGAGTGCATCGTCAGAGAATCCAACGATATGACCGGCATCACCATCCATGGTAATAACATAAACAACATCAGATATGTCGACGACATCACCCTACTTGCAAGTAACAACAACGACCTACAAAGAATATTTAATAAATTGAAAAACAGAAAGTGAACAAAAGGGACTGAACATGAATGTCGCCAAAACAAAGACAATGGTCATCAGCAGGACAGAGGGGAAAAAAACAAATATTATAGCTATCGGAAAACCTTTTGAACAAGTACAACACTTCAAGTACCTAGGCCAGACTGTAAGTGAAGGAAATAAAAATGAGCAAGAAATAAACATCAGAATAGCTCAAGCCAAATCAAAGTTCATTCAAATAGTGACATTTTTACATCTCGAGATATTTTATTAACACTGAGACTTTAAGCAGCGAATCTTTACATATATCCAGTAGTTTTATATGGAAATGAAACATGGACTCTTTATGCAGAAACTGTGAGAAAGATAGAAGCCTTTGAAATGTGGGTTTTCAGGAAGATGGCGAAGATCAGTTGGAAAGACAAGGTGGAAGTTGAAGATGTCCTGAAGAGACCAGGTGTGGGGAGAGATCTGCTCAGAAAAGTAAAAACTAACAAACCAATATACTTTGGACACGTCCTAAGACATCAGAGCATACAGAAAAACATCCTGACAGGAAGAATCGAAGGCAAGAGATGGAGAGGCCGCCCAAGACGAAAATGAGTGGATGACATAAGGGCTGGACGGGGAAGCAGCTGTGGCAGTGCAGCCATCTGGGGCCAGGACGCAGTGGCTTGGCGAAGGTTGGCACGTCGACCCGGGGATGCACAGACGGCCCCAGTTCTGCGGGGTGGGATGACACGTAGAAGAAGAAGAAAAATAGTATGAGCACAACGATTGTTTGTCTGTTTGTTTGTGTTGGAGTTTAACAACATATCAGCACGATTACGGCTATATTGTGTTAAAATACGTTTACACGTCAAGAAGAAGAGAGGAAAGAAAGCGGGACAGAAGACAGGAGCAAGGAGATAGAGAGAAGAGATGTCTCCCCTGGAACGTCGAGGATGGCACTCTTTGGGAGACATCCCATCGATGGGGGTCTTACATCACCTGCAGGTGGGAGCAGAGAACCTAATAAACCCTGGGCCCCCGCGGAGGAAGAGGAATGGTATGAGGACAACGATTGAATAAGCAATCAAAACAAACAAACAAACAAACATAAGGATGAAACAACATTTGGTAAAACATCCTGGATTCTTGTATCAAATAATCGACAGTGGGGGCAGCATCGATCAAAGCAGTCAGTTTTTGTTTGGCTTTGCCCAGTTCACTGTATCAGCGATAATGTTTCTGAAATAATCACAGCCGATTTGTAACGCGTTCTTGTCAAACCTCAACTTCCTCTGCGTCATGTTTTTCTGATAACTGACACATGTTTGTCGGCCTCTTAGACAAGGCTTTGATTTGTTCTGTGGTCGTGATAACACGCGGTTATCAAATGGATCGATTTCCCCAGCCGTAATTTTTTTTTTGCTTTTTTTTTTTGTTATACATGTTTCTGTTTGCGAACTGTAAAAGACAACAAGGCAAGGCTAGAAAAAGATGGACGTGCAACATGACAGAAGAGAAACGCCTTGAAATTGGCAGAGACAGAAGACAGCTATGGCAACCAATGGCGGAGTTTAATTGTGGACGTCATCGGTGAATGGATCTAGGACCCCAAGGTCATAGAAAAGGGGGGAAAAAGGAAGGATGGAATAAACGAAAGAAGGAAGAAAATACTGTCACAGATGGAAGGAAGGATGAGCGTGTTAATCGGTATTAGAGAGGGGAGAAGCTAGAATTCGGCAGTCTTTTTCTCTTTTTTTTTCCCCCACTTTTCTTCATACTCGGCTGTTAAAGAAATCCTGAATTCCATCCACAGCCAGTTGATTGTAGTGGTTTTTACTCATGCGAACTATATAAAATTTACATTGGAAATATCACAGGACCGATTTGTTGAAACACAGGCTAACTGGCTATTTTTACTTTACATATGAATTTCTTTCTATATTACATAATGTCATTCCCTGTAAATTAGAAATCTTATACAACCTCTGGCACTTCGATGGCTTCTACGACACCTACGGATCTAAATTTGATCAGCCAATGATCAGAAATTGACTAACAGGACAAGAAACTCTGTGGCTCCTTGCAAAAACCCATAGGATGATTGATTCTTGTGAAATGAAAGGAACACTTCTATAGCAGTATTTTTTTTTCAAAATAGCTTTCAATATCCAGCTTTCAAAAATTCATGTCAAATCAAAGAATATCTCTTTTGTTCCAAAACAAGTACTTCTGTAGTCGACAAATATCAATCTTGAATGAAAGGTATTTGAATTCCATTTCTTTTTTAATAGAAATGTTACTGTATGTGACACAGCGTGTTTTTGTTTTCAACGCTGGACACAGGTATGTTTTCAAAGAACCAGAGGACAGCAGTTAAAAGCTAATGATCATCATTTTTAAGTTTGTAAGTGTTAATAGATATTGTCAAAATCGTTGTTAGGTATAATGTAATTGGTATCCCACATGCCAGAAATGACAGGCATGCCAGAAACGAGCCCCCGCGGGGCCCCGGGGTTTATAAGTAAGTTCTATGCTCCCACCTGCAGGCAGTGTAAGCCCGTCATCGGTGGGATGTCTCCCATGGAGTGCCCTCCTCGACGTTGTGTCAAACACGGTAAGATATGTTTACACATCAAGAAGAAGAGAGGAAAGAGAGCGGGACAGAAGACAAGAGCAAGGAGAGAGAGAGAGAGAAGAGATGTCTCTCCTGGAACGTCGAGGAGGGCATTTCTTCAGTGACTCAATTGTCCTATGGCTCCTCTAGGAAGGGAAACTTGACGTCTAGCCTTCTCGGATAAGGGCGAATATTTTTCGGAGGTCCCGTGTGTACGTTAAGCACGTTAAAGAATCCCTGGCAGTTCGAAATCGATGAAAGAGTAGGCCGCGTGCCGCTGTCCGGGCAAAATTTCCTAAATTCCAAATTTCTACTCACAAAAATTCTCAGCCAAAATCAGACAGCCACTTAAAGCCGAGACAATCCTACCTTCTCAGGATTGAAAAACTTAAGAAAAACAAACAAATCTGGACCTTGGTCCACAACCCCGACGGATGGAGCAGATCATTGCTCAGCTCGTCCGACGACCCCAGTCGGAGTTAGGAACAAAGAAGAAGAAGTTCTGATAACTCAAATGTTAGACTAGAATGTGATTGAAGATGTGTTCGATCAAAACCCATTCTAACTTATTTGTATAATGTGTAATAACTAACCATAAAATTAGATCATCATCTGACACTTTGAAAAACAGCTGTACTTCCGAGTAAAATATTTATTTTAAAATTATATGTTTCATTAACTTTATATCCCATCCGTGATCTTCCATAAATGAACAAGTATTGCTTGCTGTGTTAAATGACGTTATACAGCCATAGAGCGCTAGACTTTATAGGACCACGCTAATGTCATCTGGGGGATTTTTCGACATATTATCTGGTCCCGCCATCTAGCCCATGTCCACTTGAAAAATTAGTCCGGTTGTTGAGCCAAATTTGGGCCTCAACAACTTACCTTTCAAAAAACAAAAGTTGAGAATGGGCTAATTTTTATTAATTTTTTTTTCATCCAGGTTTGTCTTTGAGATAGCATTCATTCCCATTAATATCGATCTGTCACGAAGCTTTTGATGAATTTAACTGCCTTTTTAGACATTTTTATATAATGCTTTTGACATGCTTTCTCATGAACGGTTTCCTTGGACAATATCCTTATACAAATCAGTCGTTAAAATGGCTATCGATTTATCAGAGATAAATTAAGCCCGCTTTTTAAAACAGAGAACAAAAACCGATATTTCATCGAGCGAATTGATAAATGAGCGATGGCAATCTCGCCTTTCCAGAATTGACAGCAGAGAGCATTTAAAGCTAGAGCTACTTAGTCAAGATATGGAGAGGACAGAAGTCTGCACTCGTTAAATAGCTATGTCCAGTTTATATTTGGATCCTAATGTCACCGTGGATCGTAACTGACTGTTAAAGAACCATGTTGTTGAGTGCATGTTATCAGCGTCTACCATGAAAGCATAATAAGTCTGACTGATGACTGAATGAAACTGACTTGCCTCGTGTCTTGGGGGTCCGGGGTATATAAGTAAGTTCTTGGCTTCCACCTGCAGGCGGTGAAAGCTCGCCATCGGTGGGATGCCTCCCATGGAATGCCGTCCTCTCTTCTCCCTCCTTGTTCCTGTCTTCTGTCCGGCTGTCTTCCTTCTCTTCTTCTATATTATACTTGATCAGCGTTTTTGACGTGGAAACGTATCTTACAGTGTTTGGCATAATACCTTTAAACTTCAACACAAACAAACAAACAGACAAGCATTCCTGAGCATTTAAGAGCTATCAATAATGGCATTAAAACACCACCACCACCACCACTACCACCATCAACAACAACAACAACAACAACAACAACAACAACAACAACAACAACAACAACAACAACATAAAAAGAACGATGCAATATTTTGAGACTCATAACGGTATAATTCATCAAATGATGCATGCTGTAAACAGCTTCTTTCCCCAATCTCTCAAACTTGTCCAGGATAACTCATATCCTTATCGTGGACCAGTGACGATCCGTCAGGTATTCCATTTCATCGCTAAACAAACGAGTCAGGAGGTCTCAGTTTTTCAAAGGAACAAAGAGAAAATGCATTTTACAAAGAGCCAGTGACGTCAGCAAGTTAATGGATTATCGAAATCTCCTATCCAAAAGCCATTTGGAACACAAGTACTGCGTTTTTTAATACGTTTTTTTTTTAAAAAAGTGATTAATATTATTTGAATTTTCCATTAAAATTATTCTTGTCGGTCGTCATTTAGATAAAAATGCCAGTATGCAATAATCTTTAAAATTAATGGCCAAATAGCCCCATTTACTTTACCTTTGGTAACAGAAAAGCATATCCTTTATTTAAGCCTTTATGGAACTTTTATGAAATCCACGTACGTTACAGGTAAGTAACAGAAATTAATACCTTTTGTTAAACCGATTATGGAACGTACATAAATTCTACTTAGGTGACGGTTATGTTATGCAACCCAATTCAGAGAACGAAAAGGGTGTGCTCTTGTCCCATTAAACTTGATTGTGCTATTAGACTAGGCAAGGCAGTTCTTATGGAATGTTTATTTATTTATTTTTTAAAATATATATATATCAGTATAACCCAGGAAAAGCTGGATTAAGGATGTGAAAGACACATTACGTCATCATTGCGTGCCCTCCTTTGAGGCTTTTCGGCTTCCGCAGACCGCGAACTGGTCTTCTCTGCCAATTGCCCGAGCCAACAATAGAAAAATAATTACTCTGTAGCCGAGATAACCACCCCAAAGGAGGTTGAAAGGCTTACATACATTGAAACCGAAAGATAATAGATAACAGAGAGAAACGTATTTACAGTGCTACTAAAGCCTATCATTTTTATTTCCATGTAAGTGGCTTACAATTTTTACTTTACCTCGTGATTCTCATGTCGCACAGTTTCAGCTGTAATTTGGTGATAGTTTAGTTATGAAAGGAGAAACAGATGACAACAATTTACTAATCTTATTCAAAACAAAACAAGTTTCCCAGATCTCCAGAGCAATTTTTGTTTGTTTTTCTTCAGCCTTTCCATCCTGAGATAGTAGGGTTAGCTCAGCTTTTGAGAAGCTGCCTGATTTTGTTGAGAATTTGGAATTTGGAAATTTTGCCCGGACAGCGGCACGCAGCCTACTCTTTCATCGATTTTGAACTGCCAACGATTCCTTAACGTGTGTATCGTACGCACGGGACCTCTGAAATATATTCGCACTTATCCGAGAAGGCTAGACGTCGGGCTTACCTACCCAGAGGAAGCCACGGGATCGTTGAGTCACTGAAAAATTACAGGTTTCACTCTTCGTGTCCTTCCATCTCCCGATGCAGGACCCGCGAATCGATCCCGGCCTCACCGCCGTAAGTTGTTTTCTCCATGAGCAGGCGCTAAACCACAGAACCACTGCGCCCCCCCCCCCCCTTCCAGAGCAATTTCCCCAGCTCCACCATCTTGTAAACTTAGCAAATGAAATTTCCGTCTCAGTAAAAGGCAACTTTTCCAGTCAGAAACGTTCCATAGATAGCTGGCAAAGCAGAGATCAACGAGAGACCGGCTACAACGAACGACTTTCATGAACCCTCTACATCTTGGTCTGTCATTACATTTGGATGTGCATCGATTATGACACAAACAAAAATGAGCGGAAACGGAAACGAAATCCCATTCTTTGCAAGAGAAAACCAGTGCAGGGTTTTGGTAACGAATTTTGTGTGACATTTACTGCTGATTTCGCTGTAAATCCTTTCCATGAAATTCACTTCTGATTTGGAATAATTTGGTGTTTACTACGGTTTCCTAACACAAAAATGAGGAAGCTGCTGTGTTATAAAGCCATGCGCATCATCATCTTTCATATTCCACACAATCATCTATTTGATTTGTATCAGCCATGTAACAGAGTCGATAAGGCCGTCGGAAATTGTCATGAAATCCCTTAAGGCCGAAAACACACTGGTCCGTCCGATTAGCAGCCACCAAAAGGTAGGCAGGTGTCTGAGAAAAACGTAAACAAAGTGAATCCGTCAGACCGTCGCCTTCGTTTGTATTAGACACAGTTAGATTTTTAAGCAATAAATCTCAAAATCTTCGTACCTGATTTTTGGTCGCTGATTTCAAATCTGTCATCAAAAATAACATTTGATGATAAGAAAGGCGTTTTAATTTTTGCAAAAGTACGCCCCGCCTGGGCGATTTTTAAACGTGTGAGTAAAGTTCGAAGAATTATAAATCGAAGAAAATGGAACATGTTGCACTTCAATCCGACTAACTTCTGCCAGCCGGCGACAATCGGCGGTGACAATAATTCCACCGTCCGTTTTGTCTATATTTTATTTCTTGCACCACTTCAATTCGTGACTTTGTCGTCGATTTCTGTCGGATTGTCGGACCAGTATGTTTTCGGCCTTACTCCATGAAGCTTTGCGTATTGAAAGTGAGGTTTGCTGCATTATAAAGGCACTCACATCATCATCTTTTGTACGTCTATGTAATCATCTTTTTCATTAATAACAGTTATAAGATATCCGATAAACTATAACAAGCACACTGCGAACAGACAATTAGACATTTGCTGGAAAAAATCTGAGTCCGAAAAAAAATCGAAACAAAACAAAACAGAGATCGTGCCATTTTTTGTTAATTAATTCCTTTCTTATCATCGAGCATGTGTGTGATTTCTCTGTTTTACGGAAACCGATGGATGCTGGAAAGACTCGGTTTATAAATCACCATTGAAAATAGGCCATGGTTGCTGATAAAGATTGACAAACTTTGAAACCGATGAGAGAAATCGGGATGAAGACAGCACAGAGTTACCCCAAGATCTGCCAAATTCGTGACATGAAACACAGATCCTCTGACCTCCTTTCGCAGAACGCCTTTTTCACCACAATTTAATGAGTTGTTTTATCATCCAGCTAGGTTGCTTCCCTTTGCCAAGTACAAGAATTATAAATCAAGCTGTGTAAAGAAGAAAAACAAAATCTCTTTCTCTCCTGTTATATAGAACGCGGGAAGCCAAAAACTATGAAAACATTATCACGTTGAGAATAAAAAAATATTTACATCATATACAGTTCACCAATATCCCGGGAAATCCCATCAACCCATGACCTTGGCCTTGCCTAGGCCATAAGTTTGTCTCACTTCTTGGTTTGACTCTGTTACAGTAGGTAGGAAATTGTATGACTAAAAGTTTTACACTTCCCTAACAGCCGATTGAACCCAGATGATCTCCTTATAGTAGTGGATGACGTAGGAAAACTGACATACTTCGGCCTTGGGTTTTTCCCGAAATCCTGTCCATTATTATTCCTTATGTCTTCCCTTAGTGGGCACCATGGTGCCTTAATCATTTCCTAAATATTTACCCATCTATTCACAATATCACTTTCACATTACTACAAGACAACCGATTATATCTTCTATCATATCACTCTCTAGGTACTGCATTGTATTCACCATATGTCGAGAAAGATCACAAAACGGGACTGCAATTTTTCTCGAAACAACAGTTTCATGAGAAATGCGTTTTGTCAAGATATATTCGGCTTGTAAACAGCAAACTGCGGGTGAAAGAAAACACGGGCGTTCCGAGGCCTTGGCTGTGTCTCCAGAGATCAGGAACTCACAGGAACATAACTGTTTCACGCACGCAACATGCGAGCATAAAAATTGCCGAAAAATCTGACAAACGCTGCCTGCCTCATCATGCTAGGATATGATCTGTCTAGTTGAGAGGCGTGTTTACGTAACATGCACTGTAGAAAAAGAAATATGCAATGTGGATGAAAGATGCATAGATAAACGCACCCGTGACGCACTAGTGGACGGGTGGATAGATGGATGGATGGTTGGATGGACAGGATGGATGGATGGATGGATGGATGGATGGACGGATGGATGGATGGGTGGATGGATAGCTGGATAGACAGATAGATAGATAGATAAGTAGATAGGCAGGTAGATAGATAGGTAGGTAGGCAGATAAATAGATAGATAGATAAGGAGATAGATAGAGAGATAGACAGACAGACAGATAGACAGACAGATAGAAGATAGACAGATATATAGATAGATAGATAGATAGATAGATAGACAGATAGACAGATAGATAGATAGATAGATAGAAAGATAGATAGATAGATAGATAGATAATAGATAGAAAGATAGATAGATAATAGATAGATAGATAGATAGAGAGAGAGAGAGAGATAGATATAGATAGAGAGACGACCACTGACAAAAGGTACCTGTTCCCCTGTATACCGAGCTCACCCCTTTCTCATCAACACGAATGTTTTGCCTCTCGCTGATAATTGTTCAGATTGAGCATTAAGTGAACCCGTGAAATACAGACGTCAGAAGATTGTAACATTATAGGCAGAACCAGTCTGGAAGAGAGCAAACAACAAACCACCTGCCCGAGAAACGAACCCAGCGAGCTCCTCTTTCCAGTCAGTATCTGACAAAGCTGGCCAAGGTTTGGTTCATTCTGAAAAAGTACGTTTTGGCTCACGCTACTAGTGAATTTGGCAAGATTTTTTCTCCCGTGAGTAACTAACTGTGTCTAACCTATGGCGTCAATCGTATTACCGTGTTATTCAATTGTTCGTCAAGACAAAAAGATAACTTTAGTGTAAAAATAAAAGAAACACGGGAATTTCGGATATAGAAGTTTTGATGTAGTTACGTAAACATAAACATAGAAATCATACCTTATACCCATAACATAAGGCATAGTGGCCTGTACGGAATTGTCTGACAACAATATGAGAATGACAAAGAACAACAAAAAGGGGAAAAAAAGGACAAAGAAGAGGAAAAAGATAAGACGAAAAAAAAAAAGAAGAAGAGAAAGAAAGAATAAGGAAAAAAAAGACGAAAAAGAAGAGGAAGAACAAGAAACAGAAGAAAGAGAGAAAGAAGCAGAAAAGGAGGAAGAAAAAGGAAAAGAAGAAGAAGATTAAAAAAGAAAGAAAGAGAAGAGTAATGGAAAAAAAAAAAGAACAAGAAAATAAGATAGAGGGAGAAAATGACAGCAACAACAATAACAACAACAACAACAACAGCAACAACAACAACAACAACAACAACAGCACAGGGAAAATATTCTGAGACCCTGCATGTATTGTCCATATGTATTCTCTTTTCCTTTCCTCCTGAGCCTGCAGTTGCGTACCATACCTAGTCATGGTTGGGCATGGATCACACTATAAGGCCCATCATTTGCCGGACGATAGCTGGGAATGAATGTGTGCGTGCCTGAGACCATGAAGGACGCGGCGGCGGGGAGGAAAGCCATTCTCCTTATTAAAAATATAATTATTCCTACTTGTAATTTCAATCAAGTTTTTTTCCCTTTTTTTTTCATGCTCTCGTCTAGGGGAAGGCGGACGGAAACTTTGATAGTAAAACAATAAAGGCCTTGAGCCCATTTTTTTTATCTTTTAGCACTCATTTTCAGTTGCTCCTCAGGACATCTTTGTGATGCTGACATGGAGATGATGACAACCTCTGCCCTGGCCCGACGTGTTTACAAGAAAATGGCCGAGATAGTCTTAATGACAAAGACTGAAAGGCCTACACCAGCTTAACCTTAACATACCTAAATAACCTACATTTGTCTTTGCTAATATCTAAATAACCTACAATTGCCTTTGCTCATACCTAAATAGCTTACATTTTTCGTTGCTAATATCTAAATAACCTACATTTTCCGTTGACGTCATGCTATCTTAAGCCAGGTCAACAGGGCTCCAAATTGGGTGGTCTATATCTAAGACCCCATGTGGCCTGCGAGCGCTCGGTCCTTGTGTCTAATAGAATGGTCCTTATAGAACACTCCAACAGATCCGGTCAAGTCGAGAGGCCGCCACTGAGTTGCTAGGGACGCCGTTGATGGAGGGTAGTTTACGTCACTCTCCTCGATTGCCGGGAGACTGTAAATAAACCGTTCGATCTCGTCGCGATTCGCTTCGACAAATCGACAAGCGACAAATTTAGATTATCGAGCACTTCCTCAGTGTTTATTCCGCTGTGTAATGGACTTATATTTAGACCCACTTCATCTTCTAAGGCAAATGATTTGGTATTTTTTTTGTCGACATTTTGGCAATGCATTTGTTGTTTGTCTGTCTGTTTGTCTCTCTGCCTGCCTGCCTGCATGTTTGTCTATCTATCTGATCTTGAGATAGGTAGCTAAGCTTTTCTTTCTATCTATCTATCTATCTATCTATCTATCTATCTATCTATCTATCTATCTATCTATCTATCTATCTAT
>JBCEWB011026982.1:0-14899 GCA_039654565.1 Peronia peronii | reverse complement strand
TACTGTCCTCTGAGGAAACGAAGCTTTTTGTGCTACTTTGATTGCTGTTAACGTTGTTGATAAGACAAGCTAATATATAATCAAGATATGAAAGATAAAAGATAAAACTAACGTTAGTTTGTGCTACATGAGGAAACATCTTCTCTCCTTCTCTCTCTCTCTCCTTCTCTCTCTCTCTAGTCTCTCTCTCTCTTTCTCTCTCTCTCTCTCTCTTTACATATATATAGCCCCACACATATACAAACATATACACGATTAAAGTATAATACCACAAACTGAAACAATGAGAGCAGTGGAAAGAGCTAGATGTCAGACTTAGGCTCAGGGGGAGGGGGGGGGGGGTCAGGGGGGATCATGGATGCTGTGGTTGACATTACTGCTGTTAAGGACTTGACATTGTTGCGTTCACATACTGACGTTGTTGTTTTCTGCTATAGCTGTTTTCCAAGTCGGTGTGTTATAAATAAAAATGATTCAAAGTAAAGACACCGTCCTCTGCTTCGTCCCTGCTCGCTTTCTTCAATAGCTTCAAAAACTAAAAGCAATGAAACGAAAAGTATTCCCTTGCGTTAAACTAGTTTCTACATAACTATAATATCACTGTTACCGGTATGTCATGTTAATCCTCTTTATTTGTTTATCTATTTACCCAACGCAAACTCCTACGCAAGAAATTAAACAAAATTTAGAAATTGCATCCTTTAATGATATAAAATTATAAGTGACGTGTAAGGTGAGTTTAAAAGTAATAAAAGTACAGGTATTGCAAAATGAGGTAAATTAATTGGCTATCCGATTGATCTGTAAGTCAATCAAATGTCTAACGTATTTTTGACTGACATGTGAATTTGTCAGTTTTCTGAACGTCCATAAGTAGTGTTGATTTCTTTTCATTTGTTTGGTTAGATATTCACTAATTGCTTGACCACTGTAGAAAAGATGCCAAACATGAAGTGTGTCATCACATTAGAGCCCAGTAACTTTTCTAAACAGCAAACAAACGAATAAGCAAACACAAAGAAATGGAGACAGATTTATATTTCATCAACTTGCAGAGAACAGATTTTAATTTTAAAAAAAAAACAACTTACCAGTTGGACAGCTCCTCCACTGTATTGTTCTCAGACAACAGAGCAGCTTGAAGTTAACACTTAATACTCCTAGATAAATTATGTAGAAAGATTCCGAATTTTTAATTTTGCTATGAAACGTTAGAAACAAGTTTCTATTATTTATTATTATTATTACTATTTTGTTACTAAACAAGTGGTAAATGCAAACCACAGCGAAAACCACGAAAGAATTCGTGGATGACACCAAAGGCGAGGAAAAAAATCAGTTTGGCGATTTCTTTTCTGAATAAAGAAAAATCCAGAATTCAGGGGTGGTGTGAGGATCATCTTCGTCCACAGAGCTCGTGAGGAGGGTCGTGGTGCAGAAAGCTCGAGGACTCTCAGAGACAACACTGTCTTCCATCCTGCGCAGTCGCCGATCCCCACGCGCGCGGCAGAGCGACTTTTAAGCCGTGTTCACATAGAGATCACGCCCCCACCAATACATCATTTCAATCTTATACTGATATGTTTGTTTCAAAATACATTTAACATACACATAATTTAAATTTTATACATTTTTTAATAGGTAGCTCAAATGGGAGTGGCTCATCACTTATTTAATGAAAGCTGTGTAGAAAATCAAAAACATTAACATTGCAAAACCACATGAAAAGATGGTTAAGTAAAGACAAAAGTGAGTATTTGTGTGGTGAGCGCATTTCGTTAGAAAAGGAATGAAAGAGATGAATTAGGAAAAGCTAATAGAGAGAGTTTAACAGAAGAAAGAAAAGAAGTGGGAACAAGACAAAAATTAAGTATGAGAAGCGGGAAAAAGATAGACAGGACATGTTAAGACGGAAAGAAAAAAGGGAACTAAAAAAAAAAGATGACAGCGTAGACAGCCAGTCACGGGAGGTTCAGTCAACGAGAAAGAGATTCCGAGTGATCTTCATGCTTTAGACTTCCTGATGACAGAGCCGGGCATTTGGAAGACGATGCCCATCCACAAGTTTAATACCCTCTTTACTGGTAATTATGATAATGGGCGACAGCACCGAATTACAGGAAGAAAAGTGGTAGATGAAATCAGTGGATAAACTTACTATTACAGAGAGAGACAGAGAGAGAGACAGAGACGCAGATGGGAAAGCGGACTGAAGCCAGCTCACTGTTTGTGACGGTTTCGTAAGAACAGACTTTCGTTTTTCAAACTATTATCACTACGCCTGTCATAGGACTCAGCTGTCAATGTCACAAATTAACAAACCGTACATTGTGAAGGTCTGATCTTTTTAATCTGGTTATGAAAGCTTCGCTATCATCGTTATTTGATATATTTTTATTTTATCATGAATATTCTGTCATCAACAACATTACAATTGTTATAGCAAATAATTTTATTTTATTTATTTTTTTATTTATTTGTCATTACTTACATACCCCAGACCCCCGCGGGGGGGGGGGGGGGGGGGGGGGAGGGGAAAAATTGAAAGACCCAAAATTTCTCAACTTGAACTCAAAACTGTAGCATCTTTCACCACCAGCCTACCTGTCATAACCACCCCGTGTTTTCTTTTGTGTCAAATGTCCAGATATTAACAATGTTCGTTTGTGTCAGAAAAGTAAGCACGTTTGCAGACAGGCTGGTTATTGAAAAGTCCTCGCTTATGTCGAGACTGGGACTGGTGGTACTGACTCACTGCATGTATTAGAAATGTCTGCCATCTTTGCTAAATACCTCACTAAGTCTTGATAACGATGTTCACTGTTAGGAATTCTGAACCTAGACCCTAGGTGGGAATCTGTGGATTTGGATTCCGAGATGACTGAAAAGTTATTTCCGTGCATTATGGCGAGGGACAAACGTTTACAAAAAAATCTTCAGTAATAAATGCTATCTGACGATCCATCTTGTGCAACAGCTCGACTGTTGTTGATGCCGCTTGATGATTCGACGGCGACGGGGACGAACACGTACTGAACTCCGGTCGGTTTTCATTTCTCGATAACTTCTTAATTAACAAATTGTTTTTGTTTTAGTAAACAAAATCCGTTCAAGAATTCGTGCGTCCAACTGCGGACACAATTTTGTAGATCATTAAATTATGTACCCCTGCTCCTCTATAACTTTGTATTCCCGGAAAATAATCAGGAGGATGCAGGTTTTCTTAAGTAAATAAAAGAAACAAAGAGGGAGAGAGAGAGAGAGAGAGAGAGCGCGCAAGGAACGAAATAAAAAGACATCTAAAAAACAAAACAAAGAGAAACAAAATGAGGCAAACAGTGAACGAGTTTTTGTGAGTGATAAATAAATCATCCCAAAATACCAATAACGAAGTGTTCCCTTGCCACATACTTTGTGTCGTAAAGAATATTCCCAGTTGTGTATTTTTTTAAAAATCTCCAACGAATGTCCTGGACTTTCAGCTGATAGATCTATGTACATGGTTGAAAGGCATATTGTAACGTAACCGCATGTATAAATATAATGAATTGAATATTGTTCAAATCAATATAGAGAAATGCTATAGAAGAAAGAATGAAACGTACAGTTCTTTAGCACTAGATAGGAATCTGTGATATCTGTAGGCAAAGTGCTAATTGTATGAGAAACAGGCATAGGCTACCATTCCGAAATGAATTAGTCGGCTATCGATTGGCTTGGCGCTGCTAATGCACGAGGATGTCTGAACGGCCCTGTAACTGTTGTCATCCATACAAAGTGCCGTCTGTCCCGGAGCCTTTTAGTCTACAAATCCAGACACAAGATTCAAGTTTTGTCTTTGTTCTTGTTGTTTTGTTATGCTTCTATTGTCGCTTTCAACGTAGAATGTCCCGACTTTTAAGAATAGGGCATGAGAATATTGAAAAGAAGAAAACAAAAACAAATATAAAGCGAATAGCGCAGGTCAGAGCCCTGTCCCCTCTAAATATCTGTTTAGAGATATCTCCTTTTTTTCCCCTCAACTTTTTCCCACATTCTCTATTTTCATGAGACGCTTATTGTTCGTTGTGTTTTCGATAACAGAGTTTAACGACTACAAAGCAAAAAAAAAAAAAAAGCTGGCAGAAGAATTATGCTGTGTTTTGTTTTTTTGTCTACATTACCCTGAATTCTAATTTTTGTTAGCACTGCCAATTAATTAAAAAAGAATTGTGATCTGCGGAATTGAAACCCCAGTTAATACTCTGAGATAATAGAGATTATGTTCATAATCAGACGACATCTCTCGCCTTTATAAAGATGAAAATGTGACAAATTAATGGTGGTATGTGCATGTCAATGGTGACATTTATAGATGGCATGCCAAAACTTCATTCAGTTATTCGAAATAATTGTTACTATAACCCTATGTCATTTCCCAAATATATACATTTTAAGTTCGATATCTTTTTGTAGATAGTAATTCCTTATTGTTCCCTCTGTTTTCTTCTAATAAAACTACATAATATTTACCTTTACATATATAACCATAATGCTGTGCTTCACGTTCCCTGGGTAGCTGAAGACTTGTCTTTGATTTCAATAACAGTAGAATGAAATAGAAAAAAGATAGCTGGATGAAAGAAACACAACTTTATAAATATAAACTATAAGTTAGAAAAATGTGTAGGAATAATTATAAATTTATTTTAAATATATATGAAACGATAACATACCAACGTATAATCAAGCTTATTAAAGTATTTAGTTTGGCATTCTTTTGTATCGAAATCTTGAAATATGAGTTATGAGTAATCTGTTGCCATCATGGTATAAATCTAATAACAAATTTTGAAAAATAAAAAGAACAGCTCTTTAGTACAGAGTGAGACCCATACAACTTATTTGATACAGTCGCATATCTGTTTATGTGACTCTGGTTTGTCCATGTCCCATCCTCAGAAGTAGAGACGGTCACTTTCGAAGTAATAGATACAAGATAGTGCAGGTCAGAGTGTTAGTCGCGATGAGGAAGACCCAGAACATGACGCTGTCCAGGGCGTTACCAATGTCGTGCCAGGTGATGTCGGGACACACCTGTTTCTTCCTCCGTTCGTCGATAATTCGCCGAAGCTCCGTGGCAAACTGAGTGGCCAGAGACTGGCTCAAAACCCGGCCTTTCTCCCCGTCTTCTTCCTGATGTTTGCCCGATTTCGGCCGCTTCGACCTGCCATCCAAGTTTGTCAGTGAGGACGCCACGACAGTTGAAGAAACCACATTCCGTCGTCCCTGCGAGGGAAGAGCAGTAAAGATTTGTTTACTAGTGACAGCTATTTCGTTCAGACTTTCATTTAACCCTTTCATTGCAAGAATGCTTACTTTCGTACTGGTTAAATTCTATGCTAATATCAATAATCATTGTCATTTGCTGAAATAATCACTTGCATTATCATTCGGCAAAAAATCGCTCTGGTCCGACCTAAAGTTGATGATTTCTGAAAAATCTGCTGAAGTAGGTGCGATAGTGAAAGAAAGAGCTAAAGATACAACAATAACAGCTAAATCACACCTTTCGTTGTATTTTCTCGACATTATTAATGTTTAAATGAATGTTAGTTTGTACATTGTTATAATTACCCGACATTTTGTGAACATGTTGTCTTCATAAAGGTCCGGTCCAAATTACTTCAATCAAGAATACCCAATAATTAGTCGATTAGGTTGTTGGTAGTCAGTCAGTCAGTCAAGTACTTCATTAGTTAGTTAGTCTGCGTGTATATTTGTCTGTCTGTTTGTTTGTATGCATTATATATGTATGTTTAAGAAAAAGGATTAACAATAATGACAAGATCGCTTACTGTTGCATGTGAATAAAAAGATATTTAAAAGTTAAACAAGAATGAGAGGAGGGGAGATGAAATAGTATTATAGAAAACTAATACAAAAACTCGCTCTGAGAACCGGAATTATTTAACCAAAAACAATCGTTTGTTGGATGACAAAATACAAATATTTAGAAAAATAGCGACCAATATTGCCTAATGAAAGAAAGGGATTAGAAGAGGCTGCGGGCTGATGTAAATTATGAGCGCCGAGTAAACTGAACGAAACAAAAGGAGTGAAAGAAGCAAAGGGATTACTACACAAAAATATCATAACACTAAATTAGCACAGTAAAATTAAGGAGGGGGGAACCGAGGGGAGGGGGCGGAAGGCTATGCAAAAATATTACATTCCTCGTTCTTTTTCTTCTAAATCGGAATCCCCAGCCAACAGCTGAACTGCCTAGAAATCAGGCTGAGCGTGTGCGGCGGGCTGCAGTTCATCAAGTTATCCCATCCCCTCTCCCATACTATCGACGCACAATTCCGATCAAACACCCTAGCGAATTTAGGATTTACTTGTTATTGCCTTTTTAGAATAACGTCAGACACAATCAACATTGGGCCTTTTATGGGTTTTGTTGTAGATTTATAGCATAGATAGGTCACATCGATACTGTCCTGCAAGTCGAAGTGTATGGCAAGCGTGCGCACCTTGATGTTGGTACTTTGGATGATTTAACTGAACGTTACTCAAAGAAAACCTGTTTGTTATTTTGGATGCTCTGAGAGCGGAAGCGGAAGAACAATAACATAATGCGTCATTCTATCGAACGCACAATTCGGATCAAACACCCTCGCAAATTTTCTTTTCAGTCATTTTCGCCTTTTAGAATAATGTCAAACATAAACTTTATTTTTGGTTTATATTAGTAGAAACACAAACTTTGTGCAGACAATTCTATATGCCATATTTCAGATGGATACATTCCGTAGTTTTTTTTATGGATTTTG
This sequence comes from Peronia peronii, assembly GCA_039654565.1. Taxonomy (NCBI): domain Eukaryota; kingdom Metazoa; phylum Mollusca; class Gastropoda; order Systellommatophora; family Onchidiidae; genus Peronia; species Peronia peronii. Next base: position 8,084 of record JBCEWB011026982.1, on the reverse strand, counting down.
TTGCAAAATTATGGTATAGAGAAGGGAGAAGTGAATGTGTATATGCGAAAGAGTTGTTAAACATTTCTGTCTTACTCCTACTCATATCATACATGTCTCTTTTACCTCTCTCTCTCCCATTGCCTTCTCCACCTTTTGTTCCAGTCCAGACATTTTCTTCCTGCAGGAACAACAAATCCAAGGATCCATCATTTCTACTGTAGCAAACTAAGAGTTGCATATCACATTATCTTTACATACATGTACTAATTTTATTAATTCCATGGCCAGATTGTTGCAAGTACTACATTCATAATCAAACACTCTAGTTTGGGAAAGACTTCCTCCTCGATGAAAGAAGCACTTCAACACAATGTTCCAACGAACCAGAGCTTCGGTCCCGATTTCTAACTTGTTTCAGCAGCACTCAAAATAAAATCTTAGGACATAATAAGTCGTTTCTTCAGCTTCAGCTTCGGCATGTTTCTCTTTTGATCTTTTGTTATTCCCATCCATTCCCCGTGCTTGTTCAAAATGCTGTTTGAGTGAGTTGTATCATTTTAAATTTTCCAATCGATGCCATTATATTATCAGGCTTTTCTGAAAACATTAATGGCGCAAGTGGAGAATTCTTTACAACAATCCAGAAAAATAAAGGCAGAAAATCAACAAGCGCGGACTGTATTTTTATTTCATTTTTTTGTTCAAAGCGGACGTTGAGAGATACCACAGGCTTTGTTAAGAATTGAAAGCGAGTTTATTAATCCTTTTAAAAGCATCTTCCAAATTTAAAATGATTAAATTTAAAAATCTGATACAAAATACACGAGAGCTTCGAAAATCTTGGAAAAACGAACAGTCTCAGATAATGTCTTCTCTTTTCTTTTTATGAGAAGAAACAAGTTTAGATAAAGTGCTTGATTTTCTATGAGGTGAGAGGGATTACGCTGATTCTGTACTCACACTTATGTCTTGTAACTCTAGTGAACGTCAAAGGTGCTCATAATTAAATGAAATGGCACTGTCTAGTCTATTGCTATGGTTACTCGCATCAACTATAATGTATATTCATGTTCAAGTATAGCATTCTCAATTTTTAAAAGCAATAATAATAATAATAATAGTAATAATTATAGAAAGTATTTATCTAGCGCTTATCCCCGTATAGTACAGGATGTAAACGCTTTACAATCTATTATTACCCTGACAGACCCAAAGAAGACACTCGTAAACGTTCTCAGCTTCCTGGGAAGCATACAAGGCGGCTGCCTGTTAGGCGCTCAAATCCTTATCAATCTAACAATATCAATCACTGTCTATAGTCGGGTATCCATTTAAATCTGAGTCAAGTCAACATATGTGTGTAAAGTGTCTTTCCCAAGGACAAAATGTCGGGACCGGTCAGGATTCAAACCCGGAACTTTAAATCCCGAGTCCGACAGCTCAATCGCTAGGCTACCGACACCACACATTTATTCGCCAATTTATCATGGTAGAAGTTACAACTCAAATTAAAAAACCATAGAGTGCATAGATAAAATTGTTTTCCAAATGCTGATGGGAGGCGAGTAGAAAAGAAAACATTGGGAAGATCTGTCTAAAATGTTATGATGTCGTTATGTATTACACTAAAGAGCATATTAGTTGTTATAAAGTTCTATAAATGTGCTACAGTAATCTTACAATATGTGATGGCATGTTAACATAGTGTCGATCTATTGAGATGCTAAATATGTTTTTATGATACTTGATAGGTTACCAGGCGGGTAGATTATTTGTCATAATGTTCTCACAATGTTCTAATTGTCCTTGTCATGTAGTTTACAGCTTATTTATTAACATTTATCATGATGTCTTACAGTATGTAATATAAGTTACTATGAAGATCTTCTCGTGCTAGGTGTGCCGTGGAAAACTGTTGGGCATGGGTTAGTTGTGACTTGTCGACAGCTGTTACGCTGTGTACACATTACCTGACTTGCTTTCTTCTTGCTTCCATCGGATCGTCTGCCATGAAGTAGTTGTTGTAGATCCAGCGTAGCCAGAAGGGCACCATGGTGTCGATGTTGCGGTAGTGAACGTTGAGGCAGAAACCTGCGCTCATCACTGAGCCAGTGCTCAACCCCAGCAACAAAGTCAAGTACACCGCTGGAAGTGGCAGGTCAAACAGCTAAGCTTTGTCCAGTGGTATGGGAGAGGGAACAATCTCTCTTATGTCTGCCTGATCTGTCTGTCTGTCTGTTTCTCACACACAAACATACACATTGTCTGTATATATGTTTGTTTGTCTGCTTGTCTGTCTATTTCTAGGCCAGACACACAGCTGTAAGTAAAGGAGAGAACCCATAAACTTGCTGGGTGAGTCAGCCAGGGGACTTTTCTTTCTCTTTACCTACCTCTATTTCTTTTTCTCGGTCTTCAATTTTTTTATCTTTTTCTCCCGCTCTCTCTCTCCCCTCTCTCTCTCTCTCTCTCTCTCTCTCTCTCTCTCTCTCTGTGTGTGTATATGTGTATGTGTGTACGAATATACGTACTTGTAATATACTGTCACTTTGTTGCCTACATATTCATTCCATCCCACTACCATAATGGTTTCGCCTGTTATCCGTTCCATTGTTTTGGTATAACTACACTATCTATCTATCGCTAGTGCTGCCTTGCGTCTGTCTGTCTGACACAACAGAGCCAAGGTATTGATCTGTCTAATTCCAGACCTGTCTCAGTCCCTCTTGTCTGCTCAAAGTCTGAGACTCCTTTATATGTTCCGTTTCTCTATTTAACCGGCTTTAGCGTCGTAACGAAATGTTAGCATTGTTCTCACTGGGTCACCGCTAGTTCCGCTGCCATTTCCTCATCCCATATTGTGTTCTTGTACTCTTATGTGTATTGAGAAGGTGGTGGTGGTGGGAGGGGGGAGGTGAGGGATTCAAGCACGTCAAGCTTCGGCAAAGCAGACAGGCAGATGTAGGGGACAACTGAAATGAACTGAGTTCACGGGGATTTTGTTTACCGTTACTAGAACCATGACGGCTACTTTGTGCCAAATGATGTATCAATGACACACATGTATAATATAAATGCATGATAATATGTACTAAAATGGGTATCTAAATGTGTATAGAATATTCACTGCTCTTCAAAATGTGACGTGTCTGTGCAAACATGCAGCGACCAGCATGTTCAAATTCTATGTTATGACGTTGAAATCACAATGCTCATGTTTTACCTTCAGGGCTACATGTTGCAAATATTGTGAGAAACATTTATGGCGAGATGGCCTCGTTTTCGTAAAGGAACGGGTCATAAAGTGAACGATATATGATGTGAACTTCTCGTGCATCTCTGAGCTCGACAATCTAGAAATGTGGGGTCGAGTTAGTTGGCAGTCAAAGGTAATACATTTCAAGGGATTTATTTCCCCTCCTACTCGCCCCCTCCCCCTCCCCTCCCCTCCCAAGGAGACTGAAGAGAGTGAGTTGAGAATGACCTATACATGTGAGATTAAAAATCACTTGGCCATCGAGTTCGCGCCTGGTATGACCCTGGCCTAAGTCCAAGGTCTCTGTGGATAGAATTAACTTTGTTCGCGGAATGTTAATTCCTTTGCCCTTGCCGGCTCGGTTTAGTGTAGGAAGTCTTATGGTTACGTTCTGTTTTCGCCTTTCAATCTCCATTGGGCGGTTATCTCGGCAAGTGATGGCCTGACGATGTGAATGAGAGAGCCAAGGCCAGGATCATTTCCGTCAATGACAAAATAACTCGGGACCCAAAAGAGGCCGAATCAACGTTGCCCTCAGCGGACAAAACTGTGAATGCATAGCGAGATAAAAGCTATTCAGATGGACAGATGAGTAAAAGGGAGGAACAAATAAAAAAGATTTTAAAAAAGAAAAGAAAGTACATGTCAAGGGAAGGAAACGAAAACTGAGAGGAAGGGAAAGACAGCAGAGGAGGAGAGATACAAAGAGCAGGAGAAGGAAAGATTTCAAGAAGGCCTTAGCCCGCTTGAACAGGGAAGGTGAATAGTGAATAGGTCCTAAAAGAATACTATATATACTGAGGATGGAGGTGTGCTCGGAAGTACGGGGGATGTCTTCACTGATGATGTCCAGGTAGACAGTGTAGGAAACCAGCGCGGAGACAGCCACGGACATCCTCTCCCCGCAGTCGGCTGGCAGGATGAAGACCAGCATGTTCAGCGTGGACAGTAGAATGACCGGTATCATGGTGTTGAGCACGTAAAATAAACTTCTCCTCTCAAGCTTCAGAGTGAACATCAGAGCTGTGTGGTCAGTGCCTTGTCTGAGATCAGATAAAACATAAACTGGTCGAATGTTCAGGTTGTTGTTGGTTTTTTTCCTTTAACGTGCATAAATCTTAGAATGTGAGGTTCAAATATCAGAATCTTGGACTCGGTCTCCGCTTCTGAGACTGAAGAAAGGATATAACGTAGTTATCGGTGTTATTTGAAAAGGCAATGTCTATATACACAGTTAATTTAGAGACAAATTGCACACGGTGATAAAAAATAAGAAAAATGCACAAAGTTCACTTGAAGCAGTTGCGTATAGATCATTGGTTGTCGGGTACTTAGTGCCGCTTCTCGTGCAGATTAAACAGAATAAATTTAGAAGGACAATAATTTATATTTATAGCTATGGCCAATTTAGATATAAAAAACAGCAAAAGTGAACAAAAACAAGTCTTCTTCAGAAGCTTCACTAAACCATGGGCACCAAATACTTAGTGCAGTTTCTTGTGCAGAAGAAGCATAAGGTGCCACCGCCCGTTATTGAGGGTCAAATATCCTGTGTAAATGGAGCTGTGTGAGTCGGAAATAGCATGAGCAAAACAGGGGAGATACAAGAAGGAGAAATATAGATCAAGGCGATGACGTTCAAGAACTTGGAAAAATCTTCTGTAGCCACCGACTGCCAGCCTATAAACCATATTGTGTTAACGAGCCTACAATAAGTCTGTGCGCCTGAAACAGATAGAGGGTGTGCCTGGGACAATTATCTACCTGTGCATGGACGGGACTGTTATGAACATCGCGTTAGAGCTGACAACACGCCACTCGCCATTGGGGATCAGATGGGTCAAGGGCACTAGGGAACTGACAGGCTGTAGCAACAGCGAGCTGCAAACAGACAAACAAGCACATGGACAAACGTATGCCTCGATGTGCAAACTGCTTTATAGAAAGCGGGGAGAAAAGACATTTGGACAAAAATAGATCTGTTTGCTTGATCACCATGCTTGACATCTTTTTCTCCCAAAGAACGATGGTAAATCACTGTGTACAAAATTCATTTTTGCAGACAAATGTTTTCAGCATTTTACATATCAAGATGAAGATTTTTCCTCATCGACAAAGCAATGGGTAAACAATAACCTTCAGCTGAGACAAACATAACAAGATTTTTTCGCAAATTTTGATAAAGATTAAACCATGACACTGATGGCATCTTTAACACTTTGTGTCCCTTACGCTGATTGAAAAAGGCTGTGACACACTAAATTGTTCTATGTTGCCGTACGTTATACTAACAACATTGTTGTTCTTTTCATCTATACGTCTAATCTTGTCAATGTCTCAATGTTATCACATACAATTTTAGCTCCAAAGATTCAGGATTGACAGATTAATAGACCGAAGTCTTATTTAATGGTGCATCAATATGATGACGGCTACACCAAGCCAAGCATGGCATCAATGACTTTCACATGCCAAAGTGGATACCCAGATGTATCAGATATGATTATGAAAGGAGCAATTACACACACCGATAGATATGCATCAAACTGCATGTTCACAAATTCGCAATAAATATAAGGCTGGAAAATCTTAGACATTTCTGTAAAGGCCCTAAACAACTTACTTGATTGCGTAGGTCCAGCTAATCAGTATAATGTAACATATCTGCGAGTCGAACGGATACTTTGTCACCACAACTGGACACATGGTCTCCATGATGACTCCCGGCTCAAAGCGCACCCTGCCTGTGTGCCCTACAAGCACCGTCATCTGGTCATTGCCAATGACGACCTGTTCTTTACTGGCACAGAAACAGTAGCATAATATCTGAACAGTCGGGTGGTACTGCTGAACACAGCTCTACTGAGAACAAGACAGGTGGAATTGGATTTATGGTACAGAAACTATACAGACGCTGCCAGCTTAGAACTAAATACATAGTAACAATAGATCAAAAGAAAAAAAAGGAACCTAATATGCACAAAGACAGAAAGAGAGGAGAGGAGGAGGCGAAAAAGGAATCCACACAAGGGAAATAATCCAAATATTGTTACGACTAAACTTAGTTCTAGTTGAGGTCCTTGAGTTTTAATTATCTAGATGTCTTATCAAATGCCTCAGTCTGGTCAATATCTGTCTTGTATTTTGTTGATATATTGATTTTTGAAGCTGCCTCATGGCTGTAAGATATGCTGCATTTTGATACATTTCATCGTCAAGGTCTGATGATCTCAACCATTCAGACTGCCATGTCGACAGCCTCTGAGAAATCATTGCAAATAGTTGACTTTGCCAATAACTGTTTCTGTGCTCATTTAAACACTATGTCTTAATATCAGCGTTGTTTTGTCTTTCAAAAGAAAACTAAGGGTCTCTGACTTCATCATTAGGGGAGATTAGATTGTTTGTTTGTGTTGGGGTTTAACGGCACATCAGCCCGATAACGGCTATATTGTACCTAACACGGTGGGTACATTTACACGGTAAAAGGCTGATCAAGGTGTAAATTGATAAAATGTAGCCCTGAATGGACAACGCGTTTATGAATTATAAAAGGATATCAAAATGTGTATATAAATTCGGGTAATCAAATATTGTATAGCAAAACTAAAAAATTGAATGTGAGCAATTTTGCGGCGTCCCGTGGGAGTTGTCGCATGCTTAACAAGGTATCTGTGACGAAGTGATGTAGAATTTGTCATACAGACCAACCTGCTCAGGATGGCCTGCGGCTTCGTTTTGTAAAATAGGTCCTTCAGAGAGCGACTCGAGAAGTGGGCTTCTCGAGCGTCTCTGAAGTCGGCGCAGTCGATTAGTATGTGTGACTGTCAGTTAACAGTGACAGGCCACACACTGTGGGGGCATTTCTCTTTGGAGAAGAAAAGAGTGAATGAGGTGAGAGTGACCCAGACGCAGGTGGTTGAGGACCACCTGGTCTCGTCTTCGCGGCTGAGCAGACCCTGGCCAAGTTCCAAGGTCTGATTCGATAGAGTAAAGTTTGTTTGCAGTCTGTTGATTCCATCGCTGTCGCCATCGCAATTTGATGTACTCGTTGATGATCGGCCTGAGATCTAGATGAGGAACTCCCTCATCCAAGGGATCTAAAATCAGGCCGACCTTAGCGATGGAATCTGCGGCCTCATTTCCTGCAATACCCACGTAGCTGAGTGCTCATAATGGGAATCCACGCCGTCCCCACTGAATAGACTTTGAAGGCGTTGCAGGAGGTGAGTTACTCTATCATCCCTGAAAGTGGGGTTATGCACGGCCTGGAGTAGGGACAGGGAGTCTGAAAAGATCAGAAAATTGTTTTGTGTGAACCTATTTATGGTGTCTAAAGCCATATCGATGGCTTTAGCCTCAGCCGTGAAGACGGAGGATTTAGGGTTGAGGCCACAGCATGTGTGCCCCAGGACAGAGAAGGAGCCGGCACCGACGGCTTTGTCGTTCTTGGATCCGTCAGTGAACAAATGTTCGGCATCCGTTCAAAGGCATCCGTTCAAAGACCTCCTTTGGGGTGTCTCGTTTAGTTCCCACCTCTAGTCAAAGATCACTCGTGGTCTTTGGATCAGCCACGGCGGGACGCCTGGAAATGGGTTAAATCTCACCTCACCCTGTCCAGTCCCAGCCTTCGCTAGCAAAGATTGAAAGCTGACGCCAAAGGTGGGAGCGATACCAGCAGATCTCTCGAACATGTCCACGAAGCTGAGTTCGAAGACATGCTCGTAGGCTGGGTTTTCTGGGTGAAATAAAATTTTGACTCCGTTCTGAAGATTGTTTGTTTGTTTGTTTGTGTTGGGGTTTAACGACACATCAGCACGATTACGGCTATATTGTGTCAAACACG
>JBCEWB011026761.1:0-14900 GCA_039654565.1 Peronia peronii | reverse complement strand
TCTCAGGATCTATGGGAATCCTTGGCACTGCGATAACAAACTGCTGTGGCTCCATGACTGGATCATACATAAAATTCGTTTGTTTCCTAGGGTGGGTCAGATCACCTGTGCTTCCCCTGACAATCTAAAGGACAAATCTATCCGGAGTCTCCGTGTCAATGACTTCACTATGGCCCCCACCACAATATCAACAACAACAACAACAACAACAACGACAACAACGACATCAACAATCACACCGACAGATACAACAAAAGCTAAAGAGGTTATGACAACAGCGAGTATTAAGCCAGCACTGTCAACTCTAGCATCCAGGCAGACAAGTAGGGGCCTCTCCTCCTTGTCTACATCTTCAGTATCCTCATTCTCATCTATGAGCACAATCACATCCTCGCCCAAACAACCGACAACTTCTCCTACGGTGAGTTGATAGACTAAACAAGCATTCCATATCCCAAATCTATGAAAGGAAAGTTAATTCATTCTAATAAACAGATAGGAAATGTTTCCTTAATTTTTCCATGACATTTGTAATCAATAACTTGATGTAATAAATAACAAACGAGCAAGTCTCGATTAAAAAGAATAAAACACATATATGAAGACTCCAGTGGAAAAAAGAAACAGATAAGTCACATTTTTGTGAAAAATGAGTTACTGCCCCGACGTCATAAAGCGCATCGATAAGATTTGTTAGCAAAAAAAAAAAAATTCGGAAAAACCAGGTAAATTCCCCTAAAAAGAGAGTTTTCAAAAGGGTGTACAGTGAAAAACTATAGACTTCTAAACATTAATTTCTGTTTTTCTCCTCTGTAGAAAACATGACTTATCTGGTTTTTCCACTGGAGTTTTCATATGATTCATCCAAATTTTGGTGAAATGGTGCAAAACTTTGCTAGAACAGATACCCATGTACTACTTAAATTCACAACATGTATATGTGATATAATCCACTCCCACATATTTTCACACATCTTTTGGACAAAAATATGACTTTCCACTCATTCAGCTCAGATCTCTCTCTCTCTCTCTCCTCCTTCCCCCCCCCTCCCCTCCTACAAAAAAAGGACTACAACTGCACCACATCAAAAATATGTGCCTTTTTTGTGCAGTGCTATAAAACTGTTAACATACTGAATACATTTTTCTTGAAGTTAAAAAGAAAAGTGCATGTCAGAAAGGTTGAAAGATGGATTGGTGGAAACAGATGGCATTAGTTTTGAAGCCACATAATTCCTTTTTTTTTTTTTTTTTGCTTCATGATTAAGAATGATGGTAAGACGACCAAAAGCATTTATATATATGTACTAAGCAAATCAACACAAAACATCTATTGGGTCTGAAAAATTATCTCAGCAAAGCATGCATATGCTACATCTCATCCCACCATGTAGGAAACAGGATATGACCTGATTGTCAGCATAAAAATGGGGAAGATTAGTAAGAAAAACAAAGCAGAAAAATCATGACAGAAGTTTCACATGCCAAAACCTGACTGCAGAACTGGGAACTTTCTTCCTTATCCCCCCTCCCCCCCCCCTCCCCCTCGCCTAACCATTACTACCACATTCACCCCCTACCTGGCAACCATAACTAAGAGTTCTGAATTTCCACTGTCTCTTTCTTCTTTTTGTTTTGTTTTGTTTTTTCTCTAGAAATTGTACTGATGTATGAGCCAAATTCTCATCTCTTCGGCAGATTTCTTCGTCCTCACAGAGCCTGTCTTCCATTATAAGCACTTCAACAGAGCAACCACATACGACAACGCTCAGCCAGAAATCCACCTCTGTACCTGCTACAAAACCATCATTACCTGTGAAAACAACCACAACTGCCTCTGGCACAACCTTCACTTCTACTCTCAAACCCACCAATCTGACTGTCAAAACCACCTCTTCAAGGGCTACCACCACCACAGCATCGACCACCACCACGATGACACCTCACACTACCACCACAAGCTCCACAGCCAGCACCAGCACGACCACATCAAGAACAACCACAACACCACCAATGACAACGCCAAAACCCAAAACAGCAACATCACCAACAAGCACAACAATAGCATCATCCACAACAACATCAACAACCACTACAAGCCCGCCAAAGGCAATGACCACATCAACAGCTACCACAGCCATTCCATCTATGACTACAGCAGCAACATCAACCTCGGTCACTCAAAACTCCTCACCAGAAGCCACAACGATGGAGATCTTACTGTCTACGCTAGAAACATCAGCAAGGACCATGGTACCAGAAACAAGGTAAAACGATAAAATAAGCAATAGTATTCACCCGATATGTTTTTGCATAAACTCGACCGAATAAAGACATAATGAGTGCCATAAACTAAGTTGGTGTGTATGCGAATAAAGGTATAATGAGTGACATAAACTAAGTTGGTGTGTATGCATGAACAAGATATCCCTTACTAAAATACCACAGCCACTACTAGATTATTTCGCTGAAGGCACAAACCCTCTGTCAACCATTCATAATCACGACGTTAGCATGTTTTTTTCTCTCCCACAAATGTGGGTCATATTTTGGGAATGTTAATTTTTGATTTAAAAAAAAAAGGGGGAGGAGGGGGGTTCAAGAGTACATGTATCTATGCACGGGGAGTAAGGGAGGTGTTACTGGGAAGGAGGTTTGTGAAAGGTATCGAGTCCATTTTTCCCCATCAAGCGAGAAGTTTACACCCTTGTTTTATTCCTTGATTTTCGGATTATCATCAGTGGAAGTCAAACAGATACCCACCCCAATTTAATATGGGAGATGAAATTTATTCCTTAATTTTTTTACATCATTCCATGTGCCCAGGAGCTGTAATGAATATCGTTGAGAAACACGAAGTTGCAATGACAGCCCCAATATTAGAATTTATTTGATATCCATTTATCTGCGGAAGACCCGTCTCGTAAACACTGACAAAATTTCCCCTATTTATGACTAGCAGACCTCCAGTATCATTTTGTGTTCAATTTTACCTCTATATTTTAATTGCTGAATTATTATGTTTAACCTCAAATATATCAAGGGACTGGTATGGTCCACAGCTCGCTCATTACAGTTTGCTTTGAAATTCCCTTTCAAACTGCACACAAGGTAGATACACTGAACTCATACAAAGACTATAACTATAATGTCAGTAGCCCAGTGACTGGACCGTTGGACTCAAGATCAGAAGTTCCAGGTTTGAATCCTAATGGGTTCTGGAATTTTGTCCTTGGGAAAGATCATTTACACATATTTCCTGATTCAACCAGGATTAAAATAGGTACCCCACTACAGACAGAGAATATTGTTGTTAGAGTGATAGATAAGGATTTGAGCACTTAATAACTAGTCAGCTTGCATGCTTCCTGGGATGCTGAGAACACAGGTCAATACATAAGTGTCTATTTTAGCTCTGTTGGAGTAATAAAAGCCTGTCAAACTCTTAGAGCCTTTTCTGTACAGGGATAAGCTTTTTATAAATGCTCTCTATATTATGATTATCTTAACGCATAAACTGCCAATCTTCTAGCATGAATATTAATGCCCTCATTGAAATAGTGACACTAGACCAGTTTCTAGCAAAATTTTAGGGCTAACATTATAGACAATAACAAAATGTCCGTGCATGACACAAATGATACTGAAAGGCATTTTTTTTTCTTTCAATTCCAAACATGGCACAAGTTTTCTGTGACTGCTGCAGAATGGGAGCTCTTTTTCAACAATTCAATCACTTCCATCTGCTAGACACAAGAGTTGCTGAAGACACTGGGCAAAAAAAGGAAAAACATTACTTTGAGTTTTTTGTTTGAAACAAATGCCAGTCAAAATTCTGAAAACTTCATGGTGAGAGAAAAAAAAATATTTTTCTGTAACCATTATTGAATGTATTACAGTTCCCAAGTTTCTCCAACAAGTGGTGGATCTCAGAGGGGAGAAAGCTCAACTTCAACCTCCAGTGCGGCATCCTCATCTCAACGACAGCTGACATCATCGACACAGATGCAAACAGAGTCTGTGGCCACCACCGAAGGTGTCATCAACAGCACCAGTAACAACAACTATTCTCGTAAACCTCCTGACAGTGGCGACAGTCGACTGCCAACCTACTCTGGCTCAACCAGCACCAGATCTATCATCATCGGCGTCTCTGTCTGTCTTCTTGCCCTCGTGATCGGTGTTCTCGTTGTTATTGCTGTCGTCAAATATCGCAAGCGGAAAAAGAGAATAGTCTTAGAGGAAACTTCACAGAAATATACAGAGCCTCAGATTGAAACTTCTGACACCGTTTTCATCATCGACCAGATGGATGCGACCGAAAACTCGGGCAGATCATCAGATCAGCCGTCAGGATCAGATGCCCAGACAGCATCTACTGCGGCATCTGCTGACAATACTGGTGGTGTCAGCACCTTCTCTGGTGGCAAGCCCGGTCGTAAGTCGTCATCCTCTAGGAAAGGCTCCAAGTTCAGCCGGCAAGCGTCCACGACGTCCTCTGCCAGCTCTAAAACCAGCTTTGACTGTTTGAGTGGCACCACAGAAGATGACGCTGAGCTGCTCATGACTTCCTGGAAATAGTGGCAAGAGATACACCTGGAGAGATAGCGCCGGCCTGTCCGATATTCAGTCTTTCAACTTCTCTCACCATTTACATTTTTTGTTTTTGTTTCTCTGCATTTATTCCCTGAGAATTGTTGTTGTTGTTATTGTTGTCTTTTTTGGCATATTTTCCAATCCCACAAGACCATGGTAATGTCACACCCTCTAATGTTTTGTTGTTTTTTTTTCTGTCTCAAATTTTTCTTCTATGCCTTATGGTCTCAGCTTGCAGGACAAATGACTCCTCAAACTAGAAAGGCTTTGCTACATGCCCTGTCTCCAGTTGCGATATGCCCCGTCTCCAGTTCAGGCTTTCGGCAGCAATGATATAGCTCTGTTATTGTTCCCTGTAGTCATTTTCTATCTACAGTATGATAAGAAAAAAGTGGAAAGCAAATTCCTCCCTTCCCCAGCATGACAGCTCGGAAAAGACCATGAAATCATTGTTTATATATGATGTCACAAATCTTACAGATATGAGTTCCACAAAATATGTTGTCCTGAGACCTAGACAAAAAAATGATATTCCTACCCACATAATATGGGTCCATGAGACAAAAAATATTTATTTTTTGTTGGAAATGCTGGTGGTCTTTTTTCCTAGTATTTTCTCTTTTCATTCAAGAAAATTATCTCAGATCTAATGTGTCAGAGTGACAATGCCTTGGCAGAACCAAATAATTAAAATTCATGTATCAGTTCATACAGTTCATCCCTCCATCTATATTAACTGTATTCTGGACTACTGAACTACACAATAGCAACACCAATCAGCTTCACACGACCCTAGATGAAATCCATTTTGCCACAGCGGCAGCCCACAGCATGGTATATATGGACCGAATTCCGGCAATGATGGTTCTGGCGTCATCATCAGACATATCAGGATGAAATTTGACCTCTAATGAGAAGAGAGGTTTTCCAACATTGTCGTGGTCGAATGAATTCCCTCTACCATAATACAGTTTTTAAAAAAAAGCTGTATTTTCTCTTTCTTGTGACTGCATTTGATTAACACTGAGACTATATGTTTGTCTTTTCACTTATTAGTCTTCAACATTTTTTAGTTATAATTTTTAGTTTAGCCACATTCTTATCCCCCGTATTCATGTACAAAAGATAGCCACTCTGTTTCAAAATCGATGTCTTGAAAGTGGGAGGCCATTGCGGTTTGGGTTTGCATTACTGGCTGGTGCTGCCACCACACCGTGCCAAGCATAGTCACATACTGAAAACCAGTCTCTCATCGATTGATTCTCTTACCAATGATGTAGTAATGGTGGAAGAGTTCACCTTTCACTAGGAATGTATATATATCCTTTATTATTATGGCAGGGTACAAGCATTATTTAAGACTGCTATGACTATAGTCTAGTTTGTTTAACAACATAATGATAAATTTGTTAAACAAAATCAAGTACATTTGGCTTAAAGTAAACAAATATATGGATGATGGTATGTATGTCTCAACGTCTATGCAAATTGTACTCAACTATGTATTCACTTTTTTCTTTAAATAAAAAAGTATTGTTCAAATGAGAAAAATATGTATCATTTATCTGATGTCACATGATCAGGCAAAATAAGTACAAATGTAAAAGAGTCTTTATTGACAAAATCAGATTTTCTACCCACCACAGGACGACAGGAGTTAATTTTCAACATATATATCTCGGCACAGAATAATCAAAAATAATTTTTCGTTTGGCTGTGCAAAGGTTTACTCATTTTCTTTTTCATCAATGCCGAAGACTCCATACCTGAAAATGCTAATATCTGACTCACTTTGCCCATTTGAAAAAAACATATATTACTTTGACATGTATAATATGTAAGATTGTGTGCCTGTTTTTTACCAGCCTGTCAGTTTGTTTGTCTGTAAGCTGTGGGCCAGTTTGATGTTTGCATATGCTTCACAATAATAAAGATAATCTTGATATTAATTAACATACAAACAGCTGCTCCTTCCGTGTTCCCCATATTATTTCTGTTTTCTCCTTTGGCTTTAGTGTTTGTTTCCTTTGAACGGCTGATTAAAAAAAAAAATGATGCTGAAAAAAAAAACTTTGTTTGTTTGTTGTCGTTGTTTTCCCTATTTATCACATACTAATTGTTTTTCATCTAGGACTGATGATTTTAATTTCCATTTTAATTACACTGCCTTTGTTGTTAATGTTGTTGTTGTGGCGGTAATTATATAAGCAATTCCTTCAACACTGTACTGTCAAGAGACCTTTATGGTCAAATATTCATATGTACTTCTTTGCATTCTTAATAAGTTCAATTAACAAATTAATCTGTAATGAGATAGTTATTCTGTACTGCCTTCTCGAGGCAGAAATGTCATTTTTTAAAATATGAATATCACTAAACACATCCAGACACCCAAGCATTTTTTTTTTTCTGAAAATGTTTGTTTAAAGGTACAGTATAGGTTGTCCCCCTTTAAACTGATTGCACTGAGAAAAAATATACTGTCACATCAGTTGCTGCAGTTGGAAGAAATCAGCTTGAACCTGAACAGTTCTTAAGCATATTTGGAATTATGTACTTAGCTTATAAATGTCAAGGAACCAACCTATCCCAATACTGGTTCACTTCATTATACAGTTGAACTTCCCAAATGACATATAACGTAAAAGTGATTACATGCTCATCTTCTACTGCCATGAGATCTAACCGATCATGCTTCCACAGCATTCGATACCTATGTATAGAGCTATCATCATGAAGTATTTCTTGCCTGGTAATGTAAACCTGACTTCAACAAAAGTTTTTTATAAGAAACTGACTGAAAGATTGGGAATATTTTTCCACAGTGATAAATACAGAAGCATGAAGTAACATTATATAGTCAACACTTATTAGCCAAAATATTTCAACATAACTTCAAAAAAATGCTCTACAAGAAACTTTGCCTGAAACACTGGCAATAGTCTCCCATAGTGATCAGTACTTAAGTATAGTATAGAAGAATCATCATGAAAAAACTATTTCCTTATTCGACAACTTTAACATAACAAGAAAAAGTGATGGAGAGGTTGACAAAAAGTGTTTCACAGCAAACAATATATTCAAGTCTTTTCAGATGTGAATATTTTGGGGCCAAATTTTGCTAGTAGGAAGTAACAGACAAGAAAATGTTTTGATCATAAAGTATTAACGTAAGACTTGCATATTGCATATCAAGTGAAACAAATCAAACGAGCAATGCACAGAAAATAAGAAACACAGGAATCCCCAACAAAAACATGTCAGTAGGAGCCACAAACAATGAAGAATAAGATTTGAGATAGGGCTGAGTTTCAAACAGATCAGTAATACATAGGTAAGGTTTCACATTCTGCTGATAGATAGGTAATTTAATACATCCAGAAAGAGTTAAGTATGGGGTATTCAGCAATCATTGCAAAGAAAACATAATTAACTCAGGTCTACTGAGAAAAATTTAATACTTATTAACTTGTTTTTTTTGTGCGTGTCTCCTGTAAAATATATCTTTGGGGATTTTTTAGAATTTAGAGAAATTCAGCAAAGAACATGCTAATCTAACAATTTCACCACAGTCCTCACTATTCCCAACCCTGTTGATTAATTTTCCACACTAACCTACAACTCAATATCAACATCTCCCTGTGAGATGACCGTGCAAACAAAAAATTGATTAATTCTCTCTTAGATCTAATGTATGCATGTGATTTAAGACCCCAAATTATTGTTCTTAATTCTCTGATACACTTCCAGTTTGTAAAACCATAATGAATGTTGCACTATGTTATTGCTGCATCAGCCTTACAACAGGTCATGGATTGTTTTTGCTCTCTTTCTAAACATCAAGGAAGTCAGGGAATAATGGTTGTGAATTGCATGTTGTCCATCGGGAACGGATACCACAATCTCCGCAGGATGGGCATTTACAGTCTTATCTTTCCTCTGTTCTACTGCAGAAGCCATAGGAGCCACTACATTGATTACATTTTGCTGATAGCATTTCATTTCGGTGGCTTACCACCAGAACCAGTTTTTCCAGTATGCAGACCAAACTAACCAAACCAAACTGCACTACAGTCATGATAAGAAAACTATCGTTTTAATTTTGAATTAGAAAACAAAAAACACAATCTGAAGTATCTGTGGATGTAATAATGATTCTAGTGATGACTTGGATTATTGTAATCCTGATCTAGATCCGGAATTTGTATTCAGGATGGAGACAACAAAAAACTGATAGAGAAAAAAATTCTGCACAAATGCAAATTTTGGTCTTCTTTGGAAAAAAATTAACAAATAATTCAAAATTAACAGATCTTTTTGTCATATAAAAAGGCTGTTTCTGTAGATCATCATGCGTTAAGTGCATTGATAAAGTGTGATACTTTTTGTATTACACAAACTTGTTCAACCTTTGAACATTCACTCATTCAAGCAGTGTAAATCCAAAATAGCCCAGACTCAAGTGAATGAATATCTTTTTGGTGCAAAAGAGCTACTTAAAAAATGTTAATTCCATCACTTAACAGAAATAAAACTTCAGTATATACATATGAAGCCATATAAACATATTTTGAAATAAAGGGTAAATATGTGAAATACAGGGGAAACAAAAAATCTCACATTCTTCACTGTCTAGCCTCTCCGACAGTGAGGACAATGACAAATGCACATTCAGCATCTTAACTCTAGAACTGCGACCCAGCCTAAGGGCTACAATGCCCCACGGAGCGCCTTGCCAAGCTTGTCAATCTGGATCGCTGACGCCAGTGCTTAGCCTCAGGGTGTTTGTTTTGACTACTGAGACTCTGCCTTGGCTTCGGAGTGACACAATGCAGGCCCAGATTGATCATCTTACTGACCAATGTCTAATCCCTTCCCTAACTCCACCCTTTCTTCACATGTTATAATATTTGCATTGAGCCAATGGTAGGAGAAGGCACTGTATTCACAAAGACATGTCAATTTCATATGGGTGCTAACTGTATCACCCCTCGTCACAAGACCATTCCCATTACAGATTTGTTCATAACCTGATGTAACTGCTTGGACCAAACCACTTTACATAGGGGTGTATTTACGTTCACATTATAGAATCTTAGCGCAAACTACAAGCTATCATCCCTGTGACCACATGGACTTGGATTATTCTTGTTAAATCACAGTCCTTCCAACAGGCAAAGGCGAAATGGGAGGATTTTCTAGAGAGGCCAGGGATCCAAAAAGCTGCCTAGGCTCCCTGGCAGGGTCTAGGGATAGTGTCCCGCTGGGAGTCCAGGTGGCGAAGCCCCCGGCCGAAGATGAATTTTAGGGTATCAGAAAGCTAAATCAGCCCATTTCCTGCATTCATTTTAAGGCAAATATAAGTATTACAACTGAAGGGTAAATACATTTAAATCAGAAGTCTGTAGTGTATGATGTGCAGTTGAAAATGAAATCCAATGGCAATAGATGTGAGGGGAAAGCAGAGAGCTGATCATATTTCACCACCCCATTTCCAGAACCATTTGTTTTTCACCTTAGCGTCTATGTCCTTCACAATCGCTTTGTCTGATTCCTTTAATATTCACATTCTCACTTGATGGCCTGATTCCAATGAACCAGTCTGAGTTCCCGATTTTTCACACACAAACCGCCTTCCTAAAGTGATAAGAACGAGGTTTACTGGAAGACGAGGGTCATTTCTGGGTCACAACTCATTCTGCCAACAAATATCCACACATTACCAAAACTGAATGTGCACACAGTCTCGGCTGTCCACACATGGACAAACCAAGGAAGGGGAGAAGGAAGGAGGAAAGTGCGGAGTTAGCAAAAGGGCGGATTTCCACACAAATGCAGATAATTGGAAGCACTGAAATCAGACGGCAAACGATGAGGGGACAGCAGTGACTACAAAGAAATAATACAAGTGATCTAATGATGGCACAGAGTGAGAGCACAAGAGAGCTATCTGATATATAAACTAACAGATACATAAGTTACTTTAGCTTTCATTCACAGCAAGTACAGCTCATTTGTACTCTCAACAGCTTGATCATTGGTCAATGTGAAACTTGAGTGGGTCAAGTGGTCAGGGGAGTCGCATTATTATTCAATCTGGTATAAACAAAGGGACTGCATGTATTTGATACTGTCTCGCATCATACATGTAGTTTCTTTTGATCACAGTTTCAGACCACTTGAGAGGACCTGAGTGGGCCATGTGGCCTGTGATTTCTGTTTTTCTCTTCTGTTTAAAGAGGATTTCATCTTTTGTTATGGAATTTCTCACTGTTCTAGGTAAAGTTTCCTTCACCTTTTGAAGGAGTGTCTGTTGAGCTGCACATACTTATTATGGCGATAATTTGACAAAATGGCAGCCGAGAAACCCCAAGTTTAAGTGACTTGGTGAGAAATATCAAGGCGCAATGAGGAGCCCCCACGTATAAACATGATTGCCGCATGCAGGGCTTTGTTTACCTGTCGTGTAAATATGTGGTTCTCAATTCTTGGTTTAAACCTATATAAGATCTGCCATAAAACATGAATAAAAAATAACAAAAATAAAAAAATTGTGCCCTTAATAAAAATCACACGATATGCCAACAACATGGAAATTTCAGTGAAAAAAAAATTTTAAGAAAATAAAGAAGAGCATAAGTGTTTTCTTGAACATGCACTATAAAAAGACGTGTTCTTAGACTAGATGAGCAACTTACTTGGTAAGGCAGCCATGCAGATTTCTTGCAGTGCCATGTGTTCCTCCTCCACACTCATACCCACAGAGCCAAACTCATCCCTCTCTGGCCATACTTCCCGCGCCGCACGGAGCAATGCCACCGCTTCGTCTGGTCGCTTGCTCCTCAGACTGTCTTGTATCCTCAGCATGGCTTCCACTCTAACAGATCACATGGAACAAAATGTCTTCCAACTACTTCTTCAAACAGAATTTCGTAGCTTATATACAACAAGACAGACTAAACAATATAAATGTCTACTAATTACATCTTTAGAATTATGGTGAGTAACAAAGACCAAGACCAATAAGCTACAGACATTTACCAACAGATGTCTCAGAAAAATCCTTAACATCAGTTGGCCAAAAGTCATTTCCCATGAACAACTGTGGACACGATGAGACAAGTCTGAATTGAAACTGAGATAGAGAAACAGAAATGGGGTTGGATCAGCCACACACTATGCAAGCCTGTATCCAACGTCACAAGGCAGGCTCGAGACTGGAATCCAAGGGAAAGCATAAAAAGGGTCGACCAAAACAGATATGGTGCAGAAGTATCGACGCTGAGATGAAGGCCACCAGAATGAAGTGGGCAAGCTAGGAAGGACCTGCCAGAACTGTGTACATTGGGGGAGTTTTGTTGCGACCCTGTGTTCCTCAACTTTATGTCTTGTATAAAGCATGCAAGATTGGGCTGTACATGTCACCAAACTGTAGAACCTCTTCTTGATAAATAGCAAAGGACCAAACTGTGACAGACTGTACAATCAAAATATCTCCTGACTAAATATTTGAACAAAACTTCATATTTAATGCATACCAACAGTCAGATCTTTCACTCTGAGCTCAGTATACAACACACAGAAAGTTTCTACTGAAAAAGTTTTAGATATTCTCTGCATGCTTACTGATCACATCATTAGAGACAATGTTCACATATCAAAACATTTACTTTTTAATTAATTCATAAGAGCAAAATTTACTACACAATGTTTCTGCTACAGAAAAACTATCTTAAACATAATTTGATTTGAAATCATCTGTTGTACATGACTGAACAGCCAGTATAGAAATTGGGCATCATTCTGGAGAGGACCTCAAATAAGGAGTGGTAAAGCAAATGGTACTAAGTAATCGGACTTGAATTTTAAGAAAACTGGTGTTTTTATTCTGCTCGATGTTGTGGCATCAACAGAATTTAGATTTTGGACATAATTTCTGTGTTTATTTAGTTGCAGTTTCAGGACAATAAAGCTTTTTGTAAATATAGCAGGATGCAAAATATATATTTCCACTCCTGAAGATTTTCATGGATTCTCCTGTTATATCACTTACAATTTGGGAAATTCAAAATTCCCTTTTGTGATAAAATCTTTCACTTTAGCAAACAGTTTGTTTCCAACATTACCTGCACTTAAGTATGGTATTCCCTGATATAGAGTGATACCACTGGTCTCTAACATGATGAAACAACTTCGACTTATGACGTTAACTTCGTTCCTTAGGCAATTAATATATTTGTATGTACTGAAACTCTACCAATAACCTGAAAAATTTTCAGAGGATCAACACTTTCCATATGCAACATGTAAGAGAAGACTGCGATGATGTGGCCATATCTCAGGACTGCCACACACCAGAATATCTCAACAGGCTAACCTTGGAAAAATTTATAGAATGAGAGACCAACCAAAGATAAAATGGAAACAGAGAGCAAATGAAAGACATACAATGGGGAGATGTCTCTATACTGGTGTAGACAGATTACACTGGTCAGAAATGGTTCTCTCATTTGTCTCAAGATGTGGGAGCCTCCAAGTCAAAGTCAGTGGATCAACATGTTTTTCATAGTGCGTTCTATGGTCAAGTTTTGCAACAAAAGGACCTTTACCTCTGTTCTTCCATATCCATTTCTGAGGCAGCATCAAATGGGGTCACACCTTCGGGAACATCCTGTTGGCCCTCCAACATGGCCGTCAGGTCAGGCGAGATCTCTTCCCATAATGCCTCCAATTCCTCTGGAGTTGGTTCAATTTGTTGGGTACCTGCAGGAATGATAACATAACTTGGTAACTTCATCAGCGGTAAACAGTATAAATGTTTGACTGCCACTGCACATCAAAATTTAAGAATACTCCTGGGCAGCATACTTTTCTATTTACTGTTTTCACAAAAAAAGTTGGAAATCCCCCCTCCCCTTCCCCCACTTTTATCACAGAGTCTGGCGCTGTCCGATTATGTAAGACATTTCTAAAAAAATCTCCAAAATCTTGGCTTTTTATGCTAGGAGAAGTTTGTATTATTTCGACAGAAAATTGCAAAGTTTTCAGTAAATCCTGGGATGAGACTATAAAATTATACAACTAGTGGAAATTTCAACAACTGAAAAAATGCAGTGCCGTCATCATAATCCCAAAGCGTAACCACACTAGATCTAGATTCTTGATCTATTTCCTAGATCTAGATTGCTAATAGCGGCCCTCTTACCATAGTCTTTCTAAGACTATGAGCACATTACTTGTTGTTGTCAGTACTCTGATGTGCTGATTTTCCATCAACAACTCTCACACGACCACTCGACTGCATGTTGTACAGTTATTGGGTGTAAGAAATTAAGCAATATGAACTTCGGTCTCGATCTTCAAACAGCCGCCGAACAACAGTCTGACTCTCGCCCGAAGCATGCACAAAATTCCATCATACTTCCGGTTTCAGTATTATCGTGCGGGATTTGTATCGCAAATTATTATAAAACTGTGACTGTCTTGTGAACTCAACAAAAGTCGGCAGTTGAGCGACCAAAAGTAGGAAAAGTCGGCGGCAACCAAAAAGTCAGACTTCCAACTAAAGTCAGAAGTTTGACATTCCTGATTCATGTCTTTTGGTGTATTCTGAAAAATCAGGGTCCCATGACCTTGTATGCATTCTGTAACAAAGTAGCTCAAAAGAATATTTCTTGGATATGCAAAGTAACTAAACTTCTATTTTACAGGTACTTCTTCAAACAGCAGCTTTACACGTCACTAATACCTTGTGCGAAGATTACACTTAATCTTCCGAAGCACTGTTTCAAAAAACTATAACAGTGCATTTCCTGTATGTGTGTAAATGACCTAGTTAGGCAATTTGTGAAGTTTCTGACAGTTAGGCTTATATCTGAGATATATTTGGTATTCAGTAGGACAGTTTTCTCCTGCAGTATCAAAGAATTCTCACATCTCAGACAGATCTTACCTTTGGCAATACTTGACTTCTTTTTCTTTCTCTTTCCTTTCTTCTTTTTCTGCACCACCAGATGTTTACTAGACTTTGTGAACACTTCCAGCATCTTTAGGAAAATGTGAGTAGACTCTACCAGATCTTGCAGATAGGCCCTGTCAGGACAAAAGAGTGAAAGAATGTTTGTGACATGTAACTAAAATATCTCTATTATAACTAGTAAAAATATTAACTCTTTCCATGCCAAAGAACGATATATCGTCGATATCGCGGGCCGCCATTGTACCAATAAACGATATATCGTCGATATAGCGCTACTGAGTTTGTGCGACGTTTACGTAGAGATAGACACTTTATCAGTTACTTT
>JBCEWB011026760.1:16161-28859 GCA_039654565.1 Peronia peronii | reverse complement strand
CATTTTGGTTGTCAATTAAATTACTTCACTTTGTGCTACTTACAAGCGATATAAAACAAACATTGTACAGAAAGGAAAAACGACATCTTGTTGAAATATGAGAAAAATGTGAAAAATTCATCAACCTCTTTATTTGTTTATTATTTTTATTTTATTTTATTCTATTTTATTTTATTTTATTTTATTTTATTTATTTTTTGTTGTCATCGTGATAATTCTTTCATTGTTTATTTATATATCTATTTATGTATTTATTTATTATTACTTACTTATTGTTTTGCTTAACATGTTTTAAATGCCAGGAACAAGAGTGAGTGATTTTTTGTTCTGCTTTGCAATACCTGTAGAACATTTCTTGAAGCCCCAAATTTTCATCTTAGTCAACACCGCTCTACAGCCTTAATTTTATTGAATGTCGAGATTGTGGCACAATCGGCAATAAAAAAATGAATGCATCTGTAAAGACAAACAATAAATATGCCGAACTGAATTTGCCAAAATATGAAGAAAATGTCCGGAAGGCCATATTTGTGAATATTGAACTGGTCATTGATTTAATTGACAGTAGCTGATATCAGCGGTGACTTATTTCCATCTCAGGCTCTACCTCTGGTAACTTTGGCCGCCCTTACTGACCCAGATTTCACGTGTCAGTCTGCCGAAACCCTGCTGTCCAATTTCCTTAGCCTGATGGGATAGGTGTCTCAGTGTGTTCAGGAGCGCCGATGACTATGGGCTGAGTAGTGGTTTGACGCTGAGAAAGTCCTCTACTCCATGCATTTAAGATGACTGGTCACCGGTAAGATGAACGTGTAGGACTCTGCTGCATTAATAATGCAAGAAGGAAAGGAGAAAATAAACTATCAACCAGACTGTGGACGGGTGGACGGCTGGATAGATTGAGTGGCAGATCGATAGATTGTAAGGCAGACAATCAGACAGTCAGATAGACAGACAGATGGGTGGATTAATGAATGGAAGGAAGGACAAACACGGACAGAAGGATGAATGGATGGGTGGATGGATGGATGGATGGATGGATGGATGGATGGATGGATGGATGGAAGGACACACAGAGGCATATACATACAGACAGGTACGCTCAGGGAAATACGCCGGCAGCCAAATAGGGAATGTAAATTGGTTGATATATAGCGATCAGAGAAGTAGATGGGGAAAAAAAGAGAAAGAGAGGGAGAAAGAGAATGAGAGACGGATAAAAGAAACAGGAGAATCTGTGTATCTTTATGGAGCGAGCGAGGGGCGATCGAACCCCCCCCCCAAAAAAAAAAGAAAAGAAAAAGAAAAAAAAATGTGACGGACGAGTCAATGATTGAGTAGAGGAGATCCCAGTTTCTCCAATTCCTAGAAGACTCTGAGAATAAACTGGGGAGTTTTTTCTTTTCCAATAAGGAATTTAGAAAACCTTTTGAACACTGACTGACAAAACATGGGCTAAAACCTAGAATGGTCAAAACGATGATCTGATCCAACGATCTTTTGTACTGTTGTATCATTAACAAGTGTGTTAATTTAAATGTTTTTGTAGTTGAAATGTGGCTCACCTTGTATTGCATTTTAGGTTAGGCCATGGCTAGCCGGACTTAAGCCCGTGTAGTCTCCAAGTCTAGCCGGACTTATTCAGTCCGTGTCATTATCATGTAGCCGTGAAGTTCTTTGTCTGTAACTTCTTCCCTTGGGAGGGGTGGGAGGCATGTGCGAGCAGTTTTAAACCCTTTTAGCTAAAAATATGCTAATCAGTAAATGATGGTTAAGTTTTATCATCAAGCTTGACGGTCTTTTTTTTTTTTCTCAATATTTGAAACACTGAATGAAGTCTAGATCTAGATCTCCAGACCACTCCATTCTACATGACAGTACATCTTCTTCAACTGCACCCTAGAAAAAACAACAGAAAAATACAAACGTTAGGTTAAGAAGACACAACACACACGTTACAAGGAACAAAAAAGAAAGTATGCAGATTTACAGATGTGAACGCGTTGGAGTTGGAGATGAATCCATCACTCTCAGTGCGCAAGATCTGGCAAAAGCATCTCCTTCAATTAATCCCTCAAAATTGCACATATATAAACACAAAAACTGTGTCAAATAGACACACATTAAATTTTTACTACTAAAAAAAAAAAATGGCTTGGCTGAGATTTGAACCCGGGTTCATCGGAACAACATTCTGATCATTTATCCATTCGGCCACGGACGACTTGTGGTAAAAATTAACATAATACAATAATCCAAAACGACCGGTGTTGTCAATAAGTCCGGCTAGCCACTTCGTTTAGGTTAATACATCAATTGTTTTATTTCTTGTTTATTTTTTTTCTCTTTATTTTGTCGTTCCCGTCTTTTCTTTAAAAATAAAAACAAAAATAGTAAATGGACAAGTCAATACATGTAAATGGAAAAATAAACAAATAAATACATAAATAAATAAGTAAGAAATGAAAATAGATAAATAAATGAACAAAGAAATTGATAAATAAATAGGTACATACATGCAGATGAGCAGTCAAACAGGTAAATAAATAAATAAAGAAACAGTTTTTTCATATTGTCTTGTCTTGACCCCAGTAGTGTCCATTGACACATATAGCGTTAAGTGTTCTTACGTTTAATAGATGGTCTGGCAGGACTGATTTGCACCACACCAGTCTAGCATTATGACTGGGAATTGACTCCTTTCACCATGCGCTCCCACGAGGGTTAGACCGGCGTCCTGGCTCTGAAGTTCGTTATGCTCTCCATTAGGCACATCGCGTCGCTATCGGCGCTTTAGTGTGGCAGAAATGGAATTACACCACGCTCCAGTTTGCACCTTTGCTTCACCTTCTCCGCGACGGAGTTCTTAAAAGTGGATGCGTTTCTTTCCCTCTATACTGCAAATGGCCGTTATTGGATGGAATGCGAGGAAAGTATGTGAGAAAGGGAGATATAGAGAGACGGTGTATGTGTTTACGTATTTAAATCGGCGGCAAGGGCGACAGAAAGAGAATGTGTATATGTTTGGAATATATGAGAGAGAGAGAGAGAGAGAGAGAGAGAGAGAGAGAGAGAGAGAGAGAGAGATTATGTGTACGTATTGTTTTGCGCATATAACAGAAAGAGGGAGAGGAGAGAGATGTGTGTGGATATATTTGGCTATGTACAGAGAGAGAGAGAGAGAGAAAGAAAGTAAAAGAAAGACTGAGCGTGACTGATATGACAGAGAGGGGGAGAGAGAGAGGGAGGAGGGAGAGAAAGAGAAAAAGTGTTACAGAAAGGCTGTTTGTTTATGTGTGTGTGTGTATTTGAGTGTATGCGAGAGACAGACATGATATATTATATCCTATCAGCCGACAGACAAGAAGGGATTTCATTATTTTTCGCCTCAAGCACTGATCATACCTTTGATTATATCATTCCACCTATCATTCCACCGTGGAAGCTGATCTGGTCTTTTGTATTACTGTCCCCTTTGTCCCATGGGACTTAGCGTGCTGTCTGTCGTGCGTAATCTGCGTTTTTTGTATATAGGCCCATCTATACGGCCGCTCTTACATGTGTATTTACTATGTTGTACAGAGCCGACGTCAAGTCTTTTTGATGAGTTTCACAAACGTTATTCCCTGTAGTCTGTACGTCTATCCATGCTTATACATATTTTCTTTCAATTCTTCCACTTTATTCTCTCCCTGGTTTTCTTCAACTGAAGGCGTTATAGATTTGTCCCAGTTATCCAGATTCTAATAGGATTAGGATGAAGGTATCACCCAGCATGTTTTGTACATAATCTGCCTTGTAGACGAGTTCTTCCCTCCCACCCCCTTCCTCTCATTTTCACTAGGACATTCCATTGGCTAAAGATGAGTGAGTTTTTGTAGTACACTTAAGGGGGCTCGCGGGTAGCAAATCATCAATTTGGGTAAAAAATATCATCTTTTAATTTATTCTAAAAAGATGCTATAATCATTGTACAATAAAATCCTTCTGTGCTATTATCCTGATGCAGCTCGGAAAGATGACCAATGCTTTCTGTGAGAAATAATATGCAACTTTTGCATGAAATTTTACTTTCAGTTCATTGAATTTCTCATCGGTCTTGAAAGATGAAAGCTGATATGATGAGAAGAAAACGGGGTTATATTATGTAAAAAGGCCAACTTGATATCTGATTGAGAGGATTTGTTGTCGAATGAGTGGTAGAACAACGACAACAACAGCTACAACGGCAAAAGCAGCAGTAACTACCCATAATATAACTATTAGTACAACAACAACTATTACATTATAACAATAATAATAATAAATATGACACCAGCAACGATGAAGAAAGTCTGGCCAGTTGAGTGGATATGGATGATATAGTCAGGAAATATAGGATGCTTCGATGAATTTGGAATAACTCGAGTCGCACTTACTCTCAGAATGGAAAGAATCATTCTACCCGATTCATATAGATCTGATCCTCTTGTTTCTATCCACTAAATGATACTTGCGGCCTTTGAAAGATTTGTCATTGAACAGTTATATTTAACGAGATACCCACCTGTAGGTGACTGAAAAGCGTAAAAAGAACATTGTGAACAAAACATCCATTACTATTGCTACAGCAGTAAAAACGACAGTCACTTCCATCATTACCACGCCACCACCACCAGCACCACCACCAACAGCAACAGCAACAATACCAACAACATCAACATAAATAAATACGATAGCGGCGAGCGAAGACTAGGAAAGTAGATCTACCGCCAGTTGAATGGTCGGGTATCTGTGACAAAGTTAATCATAGTTAATGATCGTTCAAAAGATTTTCTTAGATTTTTGGGAGTACGATCTCATGCTTTTGCTGATACCCTCTCTCAGAGTTGAGTGAATTGAAATGGCAGAAATAATTGTGGCTCTTTTGGTTCTTCCACATTGAGGTCAGCTGGTCACCTAGGTCAAACTGTCTTATTCTTGAAGCATAAACTGTAACGGTGTTATTAGCAAGTATCCGAATGTCGGAATTCCTATCTTAATGTATCATACTGCAGTTTGAGAAATGACACTTTGTGGCTGAATGATAAAATGAGCCTTATGTTTCTATATTGTATGCTTTTTACAAGTGCAAAGTTTGACGAGCGAGTCTTGACCAGATTGATGCCTTTAATACTGCTAGAGTTTGAAACGTTCGGTCACTGGAGCGACCAGGTGCGGGTGCGTGTGATGAAAAACAGCACCAAGCGAATCTGAGTGATCCGAAAAGGAGGTCAAAACATTATTATCACAGTAACATTGATGCACCAACTGCCTCATCAGCCGCAAAAATGACAAAATTCTTTTCTTTCTGACAACCACACTTTTGACGTGGTCGGAGGAAGAGAGAGGGAGAGGAGAAAAGGAGAGAAATAGAGATAGAGAAAGTCAGAAAGAGAGAGAGGGGGGGGGGGAGGGGCGGGGAGTGGGGGATGGGAGATGTTGACTTGACAGAGCAAGGCTTAATTGTTTTTCTACGTTCATCAGATTGAAATCGTATGGCAGACGTCAGCCGCTGTTGAATGTGCGGGATCGAAGTTTGTGAATGAGACTCTAACAAACTGAATATTTCTTACAATCCACCGCGTCTGAGGTTTGAAGAAGAAGAAAGAAGAAGAGAGATGGACGAAGGCGGGAACTGGGAAGGAGGAGGAAAGGAGAAAGGAAAAGAATAAGATGAAGATGAAGAAAACAACAATTTTTATATTGCACATTGTCTGTAATAATTTCCACTAAATATTCTTTGATTTTCAGTTTTCATACTTGTCCGTGTGCTCACTGCGAGTTCATTCGGGATCTGTGGCGCGTTCTTAGTGTATTGTTTGGTTTGCAGATTGAACCGCATTAATTTTGAACCCATTGTTTCGACTCCGTGTTTGCGTGTCGTTGGTCAATGCAGTTTCCCTGTTCTCTCACTTTTACCCATTATAGAGTTACCACAAAACAGAGAAAATGGAAAGTGTTGTCCGCTTTAGCATCACCGCTTGTCTGTGAATATAGTGAATGGAAGAAAGTAAAATGTGATGAGCAAAGAAGTTAGAGGCAGAATGGATTTGTCAGACAGAAGATTTAGACAGTGTAGGTGATCCAAAAACAAGAGGTAGCAACCATGAGCAGTAATGATTACAGTGAAGACTAGGAGTCAAAGTATCACTTGATATTATAATAATAGCATATTATTATTAGAGAAATCGCACAGGCTGTTTTGGCCATGTCAGATAATGTGTGTCCTCCCCTATTCCACCTGCGTCCCATTTTTTCCCTTGTTCTCTTATGCCTGTCAGTCTGCCCAGTCTGCCTGTTTGTCTGTCTGTATGTCTGTATATATGATATATTTATATATATGTCTGTGTGCATGGATGTGTGTGTGTGCGTGTTTGTAGTCCAATATAGAATTAACGTTGTCTCCTGAAAGTCTCTTCCTCACACTCCTTTTTTGTCATTTCCTTCAGTGCCCGTTCTGAAATACTTCGTTGGAATGATTTTCGAAAAGATTTCACAGTTTCACATTTAATTAGCTGAATATCTGTCTTGTGTCTGTATATATAACGGTCTGTAGACCGTGTTTTTTTTATGTTATACACTATTGATATTGTGCGTTTTCATCGATAATTCCACATGATGTCGGTGATCGATCACATAATTTTGGAATGCTACTCGTTGCCATAACCAAGAGCCATTTTTTGTTCAGCCAGCTCGGTTGCTTGTCTTTGCCAAGTGAAAGAGGTGTAGAACAAGCATTGCAAAGAAGGAAATGATCACCCATTCTCTTCTTATTTGAAACAGGTGATGCAAAAAATTCTGGAAAAAATATCACGATAAGGAAACAAAAAATTTCATCATATGGTGAATTTTTCAGAGCATTGTTACTTAGGTTTCACATAACAAGCGAAATTGTAATTTTTTCTTTCTTTGCAATGCTTGTGTTATTCCTCTTTACTTGGCACAGGAAAATGGCTCATTGAGATTCCTGTAAGGTAAATGTTGCTCTCCTGGAAAGAATCTTTCAGCGCATTTGTATTCTAGCAGTCTTATGTCACTTCACCATGACATTGGTACCTCACGCTCCTGCGGAAGCAGTTTTCAAACAGGTTGAATGTAATCCACAATACATGTACATTTCCTGCATTGATGTCTATGGGCAGGCACAGAAGACTACGCGCAGAGAACCCACATGTGTTTATCGTCATCGATTTGTTCCAGTGCGGGCATTTTGTCCAGAGGAGCCATCAATATTGGCATGCAACTCAGCTTTTCTTGTCTATGTGCACGTGGGACAAATATGTATTAAAGTTTGTAAAATTTGGATTCAGATAGCCACGCTCTTGTCAAATTGTCCAATTTCACCTAGGCGACACCGAATATTTGCAACATACTTTCAGGTCTCGATTTTCACTCCCAATCGTGAAGACTAGACATCAGATCTTCCTCAGACAACCCTTTTTTTTTTCTAGCTGAGAGCCATGGAACAGCTGCTTCCCCGAGATTCAAATCAGAACAGCGGCTTGCAGATAACATGTATCAACATCTGCAGTCACATTCTAGTTAGTACATTAATACCTCAGAATCAGAGTCTTATGTTTTACGTTCGAGAACATTTAATTTGTATATCAACATACATCCACGCACGTCTGTCACACTCATATTTAAAGTAATACTTTCACCTGACAATGAAACTGATTTCCCTTTGTGCAGTAGATGTTTTTTTCGTCTTAGGAGACCGAGTAACAACTCTTGTATCTCCTTATTACCCACTTTCTCAGGAAAACAATAAAGGCGACAACAGAGCTTGGGGATATGATATTATTTTGAAATCGGATCTTTACATGCAAAATGCTGGGTATTTTGTGTCCTCAAGCATAGCTTGACAGCAAACGACAGCCTGAGGAGACAACATAATATGGCCTTGTTCTGAAAGGAAAACAATGAGATTTTGCATCAACATTCAGTGTCGAATGGCAATTTCCAGAGGACCGACGGGCAAAGCGGAGACTGAGGGATTATTCAAGTTTTGAATTGCCGTCCATACATAAGTTATGCCAATGACTCCTGCCCGCCGTTGAAATCTTGCAGATGTTTATAGCTCAGAGCGATGCCTTACAATGTTCATGTTTTGAAGTCCACGGCAAAGATGGCATAAGCATCCTCAGTGTAATGAGCAGAGGACAAATAAAGACAGTCATGCTTGTGGTGCTGTATTGCTGCCTTTTAGCTCACATAGAAATGGTGGCCATTGGTCTAGATAGCTGTAATAACGGTAATGAAAATGATAACCACCTGGTTTATGGCAGTTGTCGTGAGCATATGTAGCAAACAGAAAGTAGGAGTACACGTAAGTATTAAACTTGTATGTCGGACATGGAGTTTTTAAGTCAGCATCACAGACGTCGTAATCATCAGTAACATTCTTGCTGTTGTCATCCCAAGTCCCGATAGTCATAATCTAAGTCACTGTCATTGGAATCAGCTTCGTCCTCACATCAGAATTGATCGGTTGTGCTTTCTCTTCGAGAACGTTAATTTTGTACTTCAGAACCCAAGTTATGTCTAGAGAATTACTTTCATTTGCAACGGAGTCTATCCTCTCCATTGCATTAAACCGACTGTTTCACATCAGGGGACTTAGTGGAACCATTGTGTTTTTGGTATGTTCACTGGGCCATAACACACTATCTTGCTTTCTTGTCCTATGCTCTCCCCCCCACCCCTTTTTGTTTTGTTTTTATTATCATTATTATTATTATTTTTTTTTCATTTCTTTCCTCCGAATTTTCTTTACATCCTATCTTAGACATGAGATCCATCAAACTTTCACTCCTTCCAGCCTTGTCCGCTTGCCTTTTGTGCGTGAGCCGCGGCGAGGCAAAATTGATCTCCCGACGATATTGCCAAGAGAGCATTACTGATGTTACCTTCTCTGGTGTATCCAAGCGGAACCTTCAATTTCTTCAGGCCGACGCAATCATACTAATGACACACGAGAGAGAGAGAGAGAAGCCGGATAAAAATAGGAATGTCCATTCTTCGGAATCTATGGTTCGAAGGTAATGAACCTCGCGCTCGTTATTAACGGCGGCTTGGAAAATCCGAAGAGGGAAAGTCTGTTCTAGCACTTTATGTAATGTGAGCGTTATGATTCAAGGGCTAGGCTATTGTGTTTGTTTTCATCGTTTTCCTTAATGTTATTTTTCTCTGTGCCATCGGTTACCTGCTACTGCCTGGAGATATTTACATAATAGGAAATATCCAGTTAGGAAACTCTTTTTTCAAGTAAAAAATCCTTTGTAACAGTAACTTACTTTTGACAATGTCAGAACCATTATTTTACAAGGTGATTTTCAGCATACGTTTACTCTTTTTCTATGCTAGCTATAGTGAAACCTGGCCAAATACAGGGAAAAAAAGAACAAGAGTAGCAACAACACTAACAACAAGATGGGTAGGCATGGTTATTTTTTTTATTGAGAAAGAAAAACAGAAATTAAACGTTTTCGATAGCTTCTTTTGTTTGTTATTTTTCCAATTTGCTCGAGGCCCACGCTTTTGTAAAGAGAATCATATAAAATTGAGACAGAGAGAAGGAGAGAGAGAGAAGAAGAAGAAGAAGAAATATAAAACTGAGATAAAAGAAGAGAGCGATAGTGAAAAAGAGAAATAGAAAGCAAGACGACGAAAGAGGAGGAAGATGACCCTTGTGCGTATGATTGCTCGAGAAAACCCGCACCAGACGTAAAATATCAGTACATGTGCAGTGTATTGTAATAATGGTCTTTGTCCCAGTATTAGATCATATTGTCGGTCTACAATTGTAAAACTCCCGATGCAGTGACTAATAACATGCTAGTGATGAGTTTTTGATATTTTACCTTTTTAGGCATATTCTCCTCTTCACTATAGCGTCAGACTTGGATAAGAGTTCAAAACAAGTAACGTGATGAAACCTGTGGTATCGTTTCAAGTAATAATGTTATACAACCTCACAAATAAAGTTTAAATTGATCTATGGTTTCCATTAGGATATATATAAAGGAATTTAATTTATTATTTATTCGTAGAGACAGCAAAAGTTGAACTTTTTGCAGGCTCACCACTAATGTGATAAAATATAAAATAACAGTTGTAAAATATTGAAAATGAATAATTATCGCCCTGACAGTGATGAATATTATTATAATAGTACAGGAGAAGGGTCGATTACCTTGACAGCAGAATATGTTGAATCATGATCTTCTATTGTTTGATTCGCTTAAAATATGTAGTAACTGTATGCAGTTTTTGAATTTCAGAAATATATACATAATTAATTTCATTAAATTAAAGACATGTCGGTACTCCCCTCCCCCTTTCCCGACTTTGTCAGAAAAAGCACAGGTTTGTTTTACAAGTCCAAAAGGTCTTTCCACAAGTCTGCCACCTCTCTCTGTAGAGTACATCCATATTCTCTACCATTGCTGTTCGAAAAACAAAATTAAAACAGAAACGAGAAAATCAGAGTGTTCACGTCATGTGGATCTATTACGCAATATTCACGCATGGATATTTTGTTTTAGACAAACAAACCTGTAACTAAGGGTGGATCGAAAGAATGGCCAATACCGATTGTTATCTGAGAAATTCTGCATTTCACCATACCCCGACCATGCTGGCTTTTAGCTCGTTTCCGATTGTTGACGGACAGAGCACAACTCTGGAGCGCACATTGTTCCTGTGCACTGTCTCGTATCATGACCTGCGTAGTTTGGTTGAAGGACTGTACTCAAAAGTGTTAAAAGGGTGGGAAAAGTGGGGAGAGTGAGAGAGGAGATGTTGGGTCGGGGAGTATTCAGCTCGTATCTTTCAGCACCATAACGTTTTGACTCTCCTGATCTTCATTTGATATTGGTGAACGCTTTGTTTGTTTTATTATAATTTGTCTCATGGTCGGAGACACCTGGCTTCTTTCTGTATATTAAGGAACACATTGTGGTAACGTCAGTTAATAAATTATGGATCATATTGTACAATTTATTATTGAAATAACATTTATAACTAGGAAAGAAAGACAGTTGAAGTCGCTATTTATACATTGTAATGAGGTATTATGAAATCAATCACATGGCCGTTCACATTCTGATTTGGCAGCTCATGGTGAATGATGCGCATTCAGACATGTCCACACCATATTTTAAAAAAAAAAATGTAAGCGACGAACCAGCGGTCATGGAACCGAGCTCAAAATACCACATTGAAATCCTAATATTTAACACCATTGCTTTATAGTCCGAAGTCAGCTTTGCGAGTAAGCAAGCCTCTGGCCGCATGGATAGTCAGAGCCAGTCCATTCACTGCACGTTAGAGATAACGAGAGAACGTTGATAGTAACTATTTTCACAATGGAGAGTTGGATATGGTGTAGAATAACACGATAGACATTTTTGTTAATTTTACTGCTAATTTAACGCTGTGAGACAGAATGGGAAAGCAGAAATGGGCACGGTAGAAATAGCCAAGTGAGAAAAAGAGGTGTACGCCAATGGAAACGGACGAAAAATGAAACCAGGGTGAAAGCACTGTTCGGTAATGTTCACATAAACAGAAAAATGAAACCACAGAGTCGCAAATAGACAAAGACCACAGATCTCACAGGACCACTGAGTGGCTGTCCTGCCACAAATTGAGTGGTATTATAGAATAGTTTATAGGGAATGAGACCATCCTTTAGTCACTCTCCGAATAGGTGGACAATTGGCCTGTATGAATGATTGATGATGCTCTAACGTAACATGGGTGTAGTGACAATATGTTTAGAAGTCGTGGCCATAACTATCAAATATTCATGTATTTTCCACCGCCCTCCCCGTTCTTCGGGCAGCAATTAGTTCGAGGCTAATCAAGGAAATATGTATCTGTTGTCAATAAGAGAGACGAGCACTGCGGTAATGATGGACATCATTGTTATAAACACGACACATGGGTACACAAGTGTACGCCGACAAAAAATCATTTAATTTTTAGTATGCAGCCTGACGGCCCTAAGAGTAGGATTATCTCGGTTTAACATTGGTGTATATGATGGCTTGACGTTCGTTTTTGGAATTTTTGGAACTATTGCTTAGAGAGCCTCCTCTGCACCTCCTCTCAAATCGAATTTTAACTGTCAATACAGTCCTTAAACGTGCTTTGCGAACACACTTGCCTCCCGAAATACTTTGACTGTTGTCCGAGAAAGCTAGATGTTGGGCTTTTCTGTCCAAGAATCCAGGAGACTGTTGAGTTATAAAATTATATATATATATATATCAAACAAAAACAAAACAAAAAAACAGCAGTTCTTATCTTTGGCATTCTCCGGGTGGGATTCGAACTGGCAATGCTTTGATCGAGAGGCAGACGATTAATCCCTCAGTCACGGCAGCTTCTTCTCACGAAATCATTTCCACCCTCAGTGCACGTTTCTACACACACGCATATACGCACTTTTGTATTCAGTCAAGCAAACAAATGCGAATGCACACGCAAGTGGTAACAAATGCCTGATCGCATATGAAACAGTGAATGTGATGTAAACATCATGAGAACATCGATAGAATCGTAAATGCTAATCATTTTGGCGTTACTTTTGAGGACGCCCATCTTGATATTGGTTTCTTGTCCTGATTCCAAATTTGTGGTGTGATTTTTAAGCAGATCGTTTGTTTAAA
>JBCEWB011026760.1:4192-16061 GCA_039654565.1 Peronia peronii | reverse complement strand
GACGCCCATCTTGATATTGGTTTCTTGTCCTGATTCCAAATTTGTGGTGTGATTTTTAAGCAGATCGTTTGTTTAAAGGCGACTGGTGTGGGCTGTAAAGACATCTCGGAACTATTTATGTTTACAGATTATCATGAGGATCTTTCTTTCTTTCTTTTTCTTTCTTTCTTTTTTTCTTTCTTCTTTGTGTGTTTGTTTCTTTGTTTCTTTTTCTTTCTTTCTTTCTCTTTCTTTCTTTCTTTCTTCTTTGTTTGATTCTTTCTTTCTTTCTTTCTCATTTTTGTCCGTTTTCATCTTCTGTCCGTTCTCAGATTTCTTCTTTCTTTTGTTATCTTTTGCTTTCAACTGCGTCCATTCTTTTCTTTTAGTCTGTCTTTGCGCTGCTTTAGCAAGCGTGTTTTTTTTTTTTATATGATTGACATGAATTCTAATGAAGGGTAAAGCATTTTTGAGAAAGATGATTTTGGGATACGTCGAGGAATGTTGGACTGTGGGGACGCTGCACGATTTCAAGACTTCAAAGTGGCAGGAAATTCGTTTCTGGAAGCCAGACTCGCATACAAAGAGGTAAATTGCAGGCTTTTATTCCAGAATGTGCAGTGACGAAGTGCCGATGTATTATGCGGCCATTATCAAAGGGAACGACATAATCGATGTGTCCGGGTTATTGAGTGATAATGTTGTGATAATTTGCAAGGAATGCCCGAGTAACAAGTAATTATGAGAAATGTTCCGTCGTAATAATAAAACACCTGGCTGAAGTGAATCGTTTTAGATCTGCCTCGAATGATGAAGTCTGGATTTTAGTTAGAGCCTTATAACACTTGCGTGGTTGGCATAGTATTGCTACACACACTACAAAACAGTGATTATCCAAGTCATAGATCTATGCCTGACCCAACATCGATAGACCACGTTACTTCATGTGCCAATGCGACTGTTGAAGATGGAAAAGCTTGTGAACCCGCGAATGGTATTTGCTGCCAAAGTTCAGCATTTTAAACACGAGGGAATATGTTAATTAATACAGGATGTAATTTATAATAATGTGTATTGACTTATTGTGTTTTCTGACCACATTTTGTGAGAAATGAAGTGGCAGTTATATGGGCTTTTACACTGTCATGCTCTGTCTTTGTTATTGATACATACTATCTTACGGAGCGAAGACCACGGCGAGTGGTCTAGGAAGAACCCCATTTAAAAACCTGCACAGATTTAATTGATGGTGACGCATGCTATGTTGAGTAACGCCGTGTGCATTGTCAGGGTCAGCTTTCTATCTGATAAAAAGACAACATTGGTTCATTAAGTAATTTTTCTTGTTTTATCGTCTTATTTTTTCCACTCTTGATTTCATCCTTTTTGAAGACGATGGGAGTCACACAGGCAAATGCAGTGTTTCTAGATGTCAGCATTGCGGTCCGAGTCGAGTTGCCGAGGTCTAGTGCGATCATGTTGCAACAACTGTTTCTTCTGGTTGGAGAAGAAAGATTGATGACTAGGCATTTATCACGAACCCTGAAGCTCATGTTCACAAGGGCAGAAAGAGTATTTTATGTAACGGGGGGGGGGCGAGTTGGGGGGGGGAGGTGACAGAGATGTATGGACGACCAGAGTGTGGTATTTGATCTGAAAGGTGGCAGAGAAAGAAAGACAGAAAGAGAGAAAATAGGGAGAGATAGAATGAGTATGTGTGTGTGTGTGAGAAAGAGAGAAAGTATGAGCAGCTATACACAATCGCACCAGCTTTCAATGTGGCAGCATATTAGGTGTGCAAGAAAACGTCAATGGTTTGAGAATAAGATGGATATGTAACTAAATCCAGCACTTCCTAAAGACTAGATACTTCATTTCAATACCTGTTAGCTGTACTTTATTCTGCATTTCTGATTCTTTGCATTAATATTTACCTGTAAGCGACATTATTAGATCATGATGATCTCTCGCGATATAGCTATTTGCATAGCATCTAGAAAGCTGTCCGTTTAGTCATGCAACTTTTATTTCAGTTATCATGCCGGACCACATGCTGCAAGAATACAAAGTGCAGTTTATGTCGGTTTTTTTTTTTGCTTTTGTTTTTGTTTTTGTTTTTAGTATTATTATTATTAACACTCGCAATATTTTGCTTAAAGGTCTTGGGTGAGGATTCCACCTTGGAAGCCCCATGGACATTAAAAAACCCTTGAAGTGTCAAGGCCAAAGACTGTTCCTCATAATTTGCACTAGAATTTCTATCCGATTAGTACACTGCAGGATCATGGCACAGATATCACATAATAGCAAGGATGTCCTTTTCTTAAACAAGGGTATAATATAACGTCATAGACAAAACCTCTAATATAGCCACCCTTTTTGTTGACATTTTCAGAGTTTGTTGATTTTTTAAGAGCGGGCAGCCAATTTCTCCTGAATTATGCATTCTGAAATGTCAGTTTGGTGCTCAGCAAATTGTAGCGACATCTGCGTCGTATATTCTCTTTCTCCATCTCCTTACATTTGTTGACTAACTGTGTTTCAACAACGGGGGCATTGGCAGTGAGATGAGCACTATCACTGCGTGTCAACCAACCCTAGATGCTCCTGCTGAGCTTCCGGTCATTTAGATGCTTACATAACAATTTCATCTGATCCGGTCATGAGAGATTGTGATGATCGAGATAGTGTGAGTAACGAATCCTGAAACCGCTGCTCGCCTGGGCAGAAGGAAAGCATTTTGTTATGCAAGGGGGTGAAATGTGACAAGGATGGCATATGTAATGCAGTGTGGAGTGTTTCATTTGAAGTAGAAAGTTTTATTTAAAAAAAAAAAAGGGGGGGGGGGGGGGTTAAAAGAGAACAAAAGGAGTCCTTGTCAAAATCTGCCGTCCCAAAGGTCTCACACGGTTGCCAGTCTCCTGAGGATGTTTTTATTGGTAGAAAGGATTGCATGAGCAACAAAACAAGAGAAAGGTTTTAAGAATGGCATGTAACAAAATCTAACACTTGATGAAAATACAGCAATTCTTCAAAGCCAAATTGTCATAAGAGCCACTCCCATTGGTCTAAGAAAATTACTACTGAAAATGTAACCTTATTTTAAGCTTCTTGTAATTGGCATGTGAAACAAAATGCTTTTTAGAATTTTTTTCAAATATGATCTCTGTCGTATGTATGCAGTTAAAAGACATTTTTCTGTGAAAATTTATTTCGTTCTGAATACTTCACCTTTCGTGAATTTGGCACTTATGACAACTTGTTTTTTTTTTTTTTTTCAAAGATCGATATCGAGAAGACAGGTGCATTACTACCATATTTGTCAATAACATTTTCTCGCTATATTTCGATTCATTAAATGAATGGGGCTGTTTTAGAGACAGTCGACCCTGACTCTTAGAGTAGTGACAAGATGCTTGACTTTATTTTTAAAAAAAAAATTATAATTAGTTGAGACTTTTTGTGTAGCTGTTTCTTTATTTTCTGTCAGTTTAGTGTTGTATCTTCATTGTGATTATGTTTTGCTGTTGTTTTAATCTTCTTTATTACAATGGATGAATTGTTCCTGCACCTGCTGAAAAATATTCACTAGAAATCTTGATTCTGCTTTAACACCTCCAAATTCCTTGAATATTCAACTGTCAATCTCCAGTTCAACCTGTTTTCTCGAAAATTAAAATAGTACTTAAGATAGATATTTTCCTTATATTGTGTAGACTTGGAACTCACTGGCCACATGTAGGTGTAATACACACACTCACACACACACACACACACACACGCACTCACACAGAACAAGAACAAACAAAATAAAATACGAATATCCCGATCCGTCACAACTGAGTGTAATGCATCCAGTCTATACAAAGAGAAAGAAATATAAGCAAGTTCATGGGAAGAAATTGAATGAGGATTCTACATCTTCCATGAAATTTACCGTTTTGTTTGATATAACCGTCTCTTGAATATATTGTGACTCACTGGATTTATTTTGAACATTTAACATCAGATATTCGCAGGGATTAGTTTATTTTGTGTATTCTTGTGAAGACAATGCTATTCACCCACGGTAGGTGTTTTTTTGTTTATTTGTTATTGTTGTTGTTGTTGTTGTTGTTGTTGTTGTTGTTATAGGTGTTTCTGTTTTTTGTTGAAATTATTGTTGTATCTATGCTTTCAGCCAATTCTCTCTCATCTGCCTTAAACGCGTTTCCACTTCGATGAGAAAACCTTTTGTGGTAGAAATTTGGATATTTTGCCCAGACGCGTCTCGCCTACTCTTCATTCGATTTTTACTGCCAAGGACCAGATTGTAACGTGTATGGCGTACACACAAGACCTCCCAAATATAATTTTCCTTTGTCCGAGAAGGCTTAACCGATGGATTTGCCTACCCGAAAGATCAGGAGACCGTTGAGTCACTGAGAAAAGCAAACAGTTTCCACACTTTTCCCACCCCTCTGGTAGGATTCGAATCAGCGACATGTTGGCCGCGGAGCAGGTGCCGATCTCGTCGGCCATTGCATTCCCTAAATATGATCAGCATTACGGCATGTTAGCTATCAGAGTTTATCATGTCCTTTGTAATGAATGTCGTAGAGTCACCGGTGACCTTGTTTGAAATGACATGCATTCTTTGTAATGTCAGAGAACAACTTGGCTGTTCTAATCATAGAAGATTATATGCCGTTCTAACATGCTGGCAAAATCTAAAATGAGGAGCTGTGTATTTTGTGTTGTTATCCCTACTGAAGTATAGCCGGTTGCCACAGAAGGCGGAAAGTGCTATAAAGCAGAGCATGAATTACTCTTGGAAATATGTTCATAATTATGTCAGTAGATAATCCCGGTTGGGATCGCTATGGCGGAATAACTGTCGGATTGTTGGCTCTCAAAATTTGGCTATCATACGAGTTTAACGATGCCTTACTGCTGCTGTATCATTTATCTTGATCTCTTTCTCTCTGTCTTTTCCCCTCTTCTCCAGAATTTCTGCACTACAGCCTGCTGAGAGTGCAAAAAAAGATACAATGAGAAAAAAAAAAAAGGAAAAAAAAAAAAACCAAAACTTCTTTTTGGAAGTCATGCACAGAGCAGCTGGCGTTTAAAATCTGTGTTTTTCATTCTTTTCTTTTCTTTTCTTTGTTTCTGTTTTTCTTTCTTTCTTCCTGTCTTTCTTCCTTTTTTGTCTGCAACACCTCATGTTTATTCATCGTTGATAATGATTGCAAGATGTCACAATAACTTATTCTTCTCTTCTTTCTTTTGCATTATCAAGATTTACAGAGTTTGCTATGCCTGCCTCTCCCTCCCCAAGTTCATGATATATCTTTTTCTCACTATAATGTTTATGTACTCCCTCCTATCTCTCTTTCTCTTTCTCCCTCTGCATCTCTGCTCCTGTCGGTCTCTGTCTCTCCTCTCTTTCCTTTGTACCTCTCCCCCCTTCGTCTTCTCCTCCAATACACACTTCCCACGTGCTCCCAACTCTGCTTCTCGTATCCTTCTCAGTGCCCTCACTCCAGCCCCTAGTTTGTTTGTCTATCTGTCTCCCTGTCTGTCTCTCAATGCACCTCTGACACACAGTACTTTTGCTATATACCGACATGGAATACTGACACGATTTAGATTTGATATCAGCTTCATCCTGACAAAAAGTTATTTCTTCCTCTTTGTCTTTATCTATTCTTTTTTTTCTCTCTCTCTCTTTCTCTTCCTATCCGTGAGAGACGCGTGCACTTTTGCCAGATCCATGTGAACACACAGGCACGATACAAGCTTATGATCGTGGCCATCTTGACAAACAGTTCTCTTCCTTTTTTCTCCCCCCCTCCCCTGTGTCTGTCTGTCTGTCGGTCTGTCCCTCTTTCACTCTGAGACCCATGCGCGTCTTTGCGATGTGAAACGCAGGTACGGTACAAACTTACAATCATCTTCATCATGACAAATAGTTCTCTTTCTCTCTCTCTCTCTCGCTTTTCCTCTGAGATGCACACATTTTTACCGCATCGACATAAAGCACAAAGATATAATAGGGCCTTATTATCCTCTTCAGTCTTGATAAACGGCTTGGCTGGCAACTTCCCGGGTGGCATTAGCTCCTGGATAGATGAACGATTTTGGCTCTTCCGTTATTCTCGAAGAATAATTTTTGTTTAGATGAATGTTGCCGTGTAACGTGTTCCCATCCCTTACTTTCTACGCTGTGACACATAAGAAAGAAATCATTGATTGGCTGTATAGAAACGCCCATCCCTCTGACAGGCTTGTAAACAAAAATGAGAAGATCAAACTGACGCGAGGCAGAATCTCAATGGGAAGACAGGCAGATAGATAGACATACATGTACGTACATCTGAATCGAGTATGTAGGTAATCAATATATATATATATAAAGGGGGGTGGGGTGGGGGGAGTGATGAGCAAAAAAAAAAAAAAAAAAAAAAAGGAAAAAAAAGAAAAAAAAAAAAAACAACAAAAAAAAAACAAACAAACAAACAAACAAAAAAAGACATGTTAGAGGCGTAGTGACATTGTGTTGTCAGATCAATACAAATTTATAAGACAGAGAAAATTTTTATTGACAAGAAATGTTTCTGTCTTTTGTATGAAGCGATGATCTGACTGATAGGGAATTCAGTAAATAAGTGAGTAAATGCACGAATGAATAAATGTGTGAATGAATGGATGAATGAAGTAAATGAATGATTAACACGTCAATAAAGTAAATGAATTGAGTGAATGAATGAATAATAAATAAATAAAAAGTCAGTAAATGAATAAATAGATATTAGGTAAATAACATGAATAAATAAATTGACAAACAGGCACATACAGACACCGGACAGACCTTGAAAGAGATCAATATTTTTTAATACGTTGCAAATATCCACCAGCTTACTGTCTGTGCCAGTAAGACTTCCAGACCAATGTCGTACTCCTCTTCATTTTAGCTATTCTTGACGCGTTAATCAGCTCTGAAATCTAGGGCGTTAAATGCTGTCGTTATGGTATTTTAACCAATCTACGGAGTTTACAAAGTATTCCATAGATTATTTTTCTTGTTGTGAACACGACATTCCAAACAACATCAACTCCTGCTATCACAACTTGTTGTTCTGACTGGTTAAAACTATCAGGTGGCTCTGGAGTTAACAATATTCTAGTGATAACCTTGCTAGAAATTACCATGGACTGTCGTGTGTCATTATCAGGAGTTTCTTAATGTTGATTTATTGGAGTTCTGAACACGACATTCCCATGGATGTGAGTTCCCGTTCTGACAATGAGTAGTTCTGACTGGATTGAACGATCAAGTGGCTTCAGTGTAAACAATACTCTTATGAATAAATTGCTGAAAACTGTCTCGTATCGTTAACGGGATTATTGTACAGTTTTGTTGTACAGTGCTATAGTTTTGAATTCCCACAATTTCATTTCCCGTCATCACTGTAGCTTGTTTTGACTTGACTGTAAATATCATGGGGACGGGCGCGGAGTGGACAAGACGTTATATATATATTATATTATATATTATATATTGTAAACGCTTCGAAACTCGTTCTTGAAATACTGTAGACATTTGGTTAGTACAATCTTAATCTTGGCCAGCTCAAGCTCCTTGAGGAACTTCTAAGATATGATTCTTCTGCTCTTTACTCCATTCTTTTTCTCCTCCCATCTACTCCTTCTTTCCTTGTCGTTCTTCTTCTCCTACTCCTTTGTCTTTTGTAAGCTTGTTCTGTAAGGGTATCATCTGTAAGGGTGTACTGGAAGGGAAGACCGAGGTAAAATAAGCGAGAGGAAGACAACGGAGAATGTGGACGGATGATATCAAGGACTGGACGAGTCTATCTTTGGAGGAATGCACGAAGAGTAGAAGATAGAGAGAGATGGGGAGTCGTTTCAAGTCGATCTCGAAAGAAATGGCACACGATGATGATATTCTTTAGCTATTGTTAGCAACGTTTGCCGTCAGATGTTTTTGTTGCTACCTAATTTTTTTTTTGGTCACCGTTGAAGTGCATTAGGAAAGGTATAGGGTGGAAAAATATACATATTCAGCTATACTCACCTTCATGTCCCAGCCTTCAGTGGCGTATCTTCTGGTCTGTCTTCTCATTACAGTCTGTCAATGCCTTTGCTGTTCTTTAGCCTGGAAATACCAAGGGGACTGATCTGCTCAAAGACTTTGGATATTGTAATTATGCATATGAAAGGCTTTTAAATAACATACATATCTGTGAACAAAGTAATTGCCTCATATTTGCCATTTGGGTCTCAACCGTTACTTCTTGATTATGGGTCAATATCATCATGCAAACACGGACACTCGAATAATTTGATGTAATATTTTGATGACTAATCCACTGTTCTCGTGGCCTTAATTCTCTCACTGGAAGACCGGCTGAATTCACATTTCTCCGAAATATTCTCGAAAGTCTGAGTAGACCTACAATAGCTAGAGAATGAGGAAGCTGATATCGGAGAACAAATTCATTGTTCTTCTATTTATTCTTGCCACGAAAAATCTTCGGATGATTTGAACCTTATTGTGTCAGTTTCACGTGTTTCCAGGTATTCATGATCTCCATCTTAGATCAGACTTAGTGACGTGCTGTCGCATAACCGACCACATGTTTATGGAGATGTTTTTAATTTTTTTGTTCTGAGGCATCATATGAACCTTTGGGATACGTGTGTTTGTATCAAATAAGGTGTGATGGTCTTGGTAGTGGTGATGTTAACTGATATCCGCATTGTCTCTACTCTTTGATAGAAAATAACCGTACGCATAGAATAATACAAAAATACAAAGCATTGGTCTTTTTGTAGTCGTTATTTGAGTCACTCGACTACGTATATCGGTGCTCCGTATTTACAGTAGTTCGTACTGACCTAGTGAAAAAGTCGCCCATAAACGTGACATTTCTTTAAACATGAAATTCAGTGTCATCATGGAAAACCTAACGCTCTGGCAGTTCTTATTGACAATTTTAGAGTTCTAGGGTTGAAGAAGTCTAGTGCACCAGAGCACAATACTCTTTTGGTTTGGTTCTCAATTTTTTTCTCACTCAGAAGTGGAAATGAAGTCATGCCTCTCAAGTATCCTGATTTAGTCATATCTGCTGTATTTGAAAAC
The DNA here is from genome assembly GCA_039654565.1 of Peronia peronii. NCBI lineage: Eukaryota > Metazoa > Mollusca > Gastropoda > Systellommatophora > Onchidiidae > Peronia > Peronia peronii. Next base: position 6,940 of record JBCEWB011026760.1, on the reverse strand, counting down.
TAATTCATGGAAGAGGCTTGTTGAGTTAATTTTCCTGAACTAAAACAATATCGACTTTTCGATTTTAAAAGGAAGGTGGAATATGATCAATCTGGCTGTGTCGGCTAGTTTAGACACACAAATGTCAGTGAGCGGATCTGGTCCAAGACTCGCTCATTATACTTTGCGACTGTACTTCTCTCAAAGTAACATTCGCTGTAATGATAAAGTGCGCGGACTGTATTGTCTCCAGGCCTAGCTTTACTATCATATGTTGAACATCAATAGATATCGCCGAGCAATCCCGGTACTTCAGCAGTGATTTCTACTAACACTTTTAAGACTTGAAGTCACATATTGGAGCAGGAAGAAGAAAAAGTAGAGATTGGTGAATCGTGATCCTGCGCTCCTTGCTGGAGAAGCTGGTGTTGCTTTGAATGATACTGGCATTCGCTGGATTCGGAAATGCTGCAGCTCATCCGTGCATTATGTGTATTTCTCTTTCGAGAACATGGGCATCACGTTTCAGAATTGATCACCGAAATTGGTGGAGATTAACAATTAGAATGAGTAGGCATGGTCGAAGGAAAGAAAAGAAGAAGAGACTGGTGTTCTACAATTTACTTCAAACGAATGTTATCTATGTTAGCGGGAAATGTCACATCCTGATATGGAACTAATCGTAGAGGCTAATCCATATGTCATATGTATTGTTCTTTTAAAGCAAAAAATAAGAAAGTGCTTTAAAATGAGTAACTGATCTTGTGACTAGGAGAACCATAAAAGACATTTTCTGATGTTTTTCACTCTCGGACATCAGAATTTGTCATGTGACATCCTAAGCTGGGATCCATAAAGTGTTATGACAAGCAGACTAAGGAAGACATTTATTTTTCAGTTAGAACAGCAATTAAAAATTAAAATATCAGACACAAAAATGCTATTATTATTAAGCTTATTATTATTCTTATTATTTTTGTTGTTATTATTATTACTATAATTAAATATATCCCTATCCATTCATTGTTTGGGCTGTTCATCACTAAATTATTAGACAGAATAAGGAGATATTGAGTACTGAAGTTTGTATCTTTTTCAAAGGCAGCTCAAAAATAGAGACAAGGAACAAGACGCCTTGAGTCAGCAACTAGGATTACTCTGAAAACGAAAATAAAAAAAGAAAGACCAAAATTTTAGATAGCGTAATTAAAAAAAAAAGAAGAAAAATGTCGATAGAAGAGTAGACTATTCGAAAAAGGATCAGCTACTGCTACAAAATAAAGGGAAAAATCATTTACGTTGATGGGGTTTTGTTTCATGTGTGATCACTGGTATTCTCTCAACATTTGCTTTTATTGTCATCGATTATGTTTTGTTATCCCAACTTTTGTGAAAAGATTGGTGGCTTAAAATCCCATTTGCTTTATATTTTTTGCCTATTGTGTTTTACCGCTAGATTAATTGTTTTAGGGGTATTCTCAAAGCATTATAATGGCCAGAACAGAACAGTGCGTGATAGTTACTTGTTTAATGTGCGACACAATCATAGACAAAGCCTGCCTCAGTCTGCATCGTCTTTGCCTGCCTGTCCGTAGAATGGCAGTGTCTTGTGCATCTTTGAAATCCATTTACGATAATCCAGGACACAAAAGCATTCGTCTCTTTAGTCCACTGCCTAATGGCTTGTGCTGATCAGGAGGGTAAAAGAAAATGGAGTTCAATAGTTTTGAATGATGAGAGAACGACTTTGTAGATATTTTTTTCACTGTGGTATCGATGGCCTAATGGTTGACTTGTCGGACTTGGAGTCAAAAGTTCTGAATTCCAATCGTAACAAGTCCCGACCTTTTGGGCTTGGGAAAGACAATTTACACCACATTTTCAGACAAGATCCACTTTAGAATCAGTATCCAATTAATGACAGAGAATGTTGTTAAGATTGATACAATTTTGAATGCTTGGTAGGCAACAGGAAACTGAGAGGTACATGAGTCTCTTTAATGGGTCTGTCGGGATAATAATTGATTGTGAAGTGCTTAAGGCCAGTAAAGGGCAGGAATAAGCGTTATATTATATGCTTTCTCTCTCTCTCTGTCTCTCTGTCTGTCTCTCTCTCTCTCTCTCTGTGTCTCTGCTTTTCTATTGTTTACCTGCTATATTATATGAGTCAGACAGGTGCTCTAAATAAAAAGATAATAAAAAAAAAAATTTTGGTTTTTTTCGGGCAGATTAATCCTGGCCATGACTTCATCATGATTACCATCTGCTTCACATTCGCCTGTGAGCCATAGCGTCGCTTTCGAACGAGGAAAAAATAATGTTATTGATGGAGCGCTCACGAACTAAAATTGTCCTCATGGGAACTTTAAAAGGTACAAGTGTCAGTCGGTTATCTATGCACCATTTCATGTTTTCTCTTATGGGTATGTATGTGTGTGTGTGTATGTGCGTGTGTGTGTTCTCTTATCCTGTTGTGACCGCCTGCATGACATAAGCAGTCACGGTTCTCCATGAGCTACAGCTCGACTTAAAAGACAGCGTACTTGTAGAGTGTTTAGAGAGAGCATATCTGCTGTAGATGTAGTTCATCTATACAGATCGGTTATTGCAAGTCAGTCTTCATAACATTTTCTAAGATAACTTCAGAAATGTTCATCAGCAAATGAGCATGTCTCAGAAAGAAAGCAAAGAAATTGAAAGCACATCTTTTTTTTTTTGGGAGGGGGGGGGGGGGGGGAAGAGAAAGGGAACAAAGAAGATAAAAATCCC
>JBCEWB011026649.1:0-14902 GCA_039654565.1 Peronia peronii | reverse complement strand
TTTACTATTTATAGGACATGGAAGTTCATTCTAGAGTATCTGCTACTGATAATCTGCATGATCAGCAGTTTTTTTTCGCCTCATAGTGGCCGTCCAATGTCCATCCATGGCACTGGAGTTCATGATTTTGCTAGATGTGGTCATAATCAAGCGTTTTATGCACTCTTTGCGTACATATAATCAAACAGTGATGATCTGCGACTGCATGGAGCAGCCAGAAGGAGCCAAATCCTGGTTGACAGTAGACAAGGCCTATCGTTGAATGACCATTGGTCAAATACGTTAGAATGGACATATCCACTTTTTGATACCATTTTTATACTCAGAAAAGGCAGGGCTTTTAAGAGAAACAAAACCCCAAAATTGCATTTTTTTAAGCAAAAACCAAATTTCAGGACCCGCAACCCCCCCCCCCCCCCACCCCCTTAATAAGCACATTTTGATGATAACCAGAGGAAATAGTTGCTTTTTGTTTTACATGATAAGTATCATTACAGCGAAGTGAATCGTTTCAACGTTTGCTTGCAGTCGACCAGAAGAGTTTATTGTAATCATTAGAATGGCTCCACAGTAAGTTGGGGTTCTTCAGTATTGTGTCGGGGACTATTGATTGTCTGACAGAGGCTTGTGATTATCAGGTGATTGTCAGTGACTAATAGTAATTGTTAAAAACGTCTGAAGGGCTGGCCAAATTGATTTGCTTTTTTTTCTGACACAAGACTTACAAACATCATTGTCACTGTAATATTCAGTAACGCCATTCATAACACCAGCACAGATCGAGGTGACCTGTTTCCCTCTGTTAACCCGTCCAATCCGATAGCCGCTGCTTGGCAAAGTTTTCAGAGTTCTTTTGGTGCCTAAGCAATCTTGATATTTGCCAGGTTTTAAACAATTTTGACATTTTGTACACTGGCACGGGGCCTGAACAAGTAAAGAATAAATTAAGTCAAGTCTTGCAACACGCTATGTTTTATTCCAGTATTTTTCAATATCTTAGCGATGCCATGTCCAAGAACAACCACAAAAACGTCTATTTATCTCTTCGGTAACTGCATGTTCATTCACATGGGCTGGCATTCACTGTTTTTTGTTGTTGTTGTTGTTGCTGTTTTTCTTTTTCATCAATCTTTGCTCAAACAGTATGTCAACAAATTACCATCATAGAAAAAAAGAATAAAGAAAGGAAAAATGACCATGTGTTTGCTCTTCACAAAACTGAGGTCATAGCTGAGTAGATCTAGTTACAGGTACGATTTTAGTAAATCTTTGACATTCTGATGAATCAAGTATCCTACCAAAACAATGCCATTTATCCATATTGGTTCATAATGGTCAGCCGGGTAACATCATAATGTTTTGCGATTTAGAGCTGATAATGAAAAATAAGGAAAACCACAGTGAAGAAAACTTTACTTCATCTGTAGGGATATAAAACATAAAATGTCCATATAAATCGCTAGCAGAGCTATAATAACTGCATAAAGCATAAGCACATAGGCAAACACAAATGACATAATTCAAATCGTACTACTAATAGTATCGATATGCATTTGATCACCGCAGAATTGAGAAACTAGAAAAGAATTAAAGAAAGGAATAGTGATATAATATTTTTCACACATTCACTTTTCTTTAATACCTGTTCATGTCACGTTCCTTGAAAGTTGGGCTCTAAATGACTCGTCTTTTGGCAAATACCTTTCTACATCATATGGCCTAAGTCATCCCTAACATATTTTAAAAGGTTTTTCATACATTACGCTCTGTAAATAGCTCTACTTCTGTACGCTTGTTACTGTCCATATTGGCTTTATTTTTTGGGGGGGGGGGATGGGGCGGGGGATCCCTATTATGCAACGTAGGAAACATATTGGCATATGGCACGTGCACGGATACAGAGTGATGGCCTTCACTGTGGCGAATTTCTTTGAGATTAAAGCTGAAGTATTCATTATACGTCTACCACATGCATTGTACGTGAAGTGAGGTTTCAGTACTACATGTGCAATGCCCAAAGCACCATAGCTGTGCTCTATTGAGAAGATTGCATATTTTCATGTCAATAATGTTGCATGTGACGGGAAATATTCCCTGTTGCCTGAAGGAAGAGGACGCTATTCATATTTTCATGTTTTAAGATTTGGAGCTGGTATTGATAAAATAAGAGAAACGCATTGAACTTGTTTATCTGCATTGTTATAGAAGACAAGATGTCTACTGGTATATATAAAACGTTAGCAGCGCTACAAAGAAATAAATCACAAGCAAACTAGAACGATGAAACGCAGAGAATAATAAGCTACATATGACCATATTGAACTGGCCACTCCAAAATAACAATAACAAAAAACAGTAAGAACGGCACGATTTTCTATTTTCTACGTTTCCTTAGAGTTTGGCTGTTCTTTCCTGCATTATATTATTATGACCTACGTCAAAATCTAACTCAAATACAGAACGGAGATTTATCAGCTATAGTTCAGCTATAGATTTATCAGCTATATGAAACTTTAAAAAATGCTGAATATCATATCTCAGTATTACATAAATGGCATGAATGCAAGTATTTCATCAACTAAATTTGGCAAGCCATGTTAAATTCTGTTCTCTATGCAACCGAAAAACAAACAACCAACCAAAATAAAACAACAGGAATAATTACTGATCATTGAATGTATTAATTACTTTGGAATTAAACTATTAATGTATTTATATGCAAGCTTTCACTGTAAGGTAATTACATGTACAGTCGAGCACAGAAAATTCAAATACGGAAATCCGGAATTCACGAAAACATCGAACGCCGTATCAGCCAAGTTTAAATTCCTATGTTTTGTTTGTATTATTCACACGGATTTCTCGAACGATTTCGTCATCATCAACCGGGTGTCAAAGCGGCAGAATGATTAGGCCCATTTTATCTTTTTTTTTTTTTTTTTCGTTCCAGATTGTTCGTGATAAAGGAAAGGCTTGCGGGAATGGTAGGGGTAGGCAGTTTATTGTGTAGGAGGGGGTGGTGTTATAATTGTGGTAGTGATGGACTAGACCACACACACTGTCTATACTGCAAAGAGTAACCACAGCCCACATAACACGACACACGCACAGCAACGTCGCAGGGTGGTAACGTGCTGACAGTGCTATCCGAAAGACAATTGATGATGCCAAGGAGATGAACTGAGGGGACGTTAATTCCTAGAATACTGTTAAGGTCGGAGCAGACCACATTAGTCTCGTCTTGGTTATGTCCCCTTAGCGGTTCTTCTATTCCTTTGTTAAAGTGGCCAGCACGGACATCTCGAACACATTTCTTAATCCCCAGGAAACTGGGGTTTTCCGTGCTCGAATGTATAATAATGGAACTAAAATTCACTCTGAATTCAGATTAAGAGTCACAGAAGGATTTTTCAATGAAACAAGAAATGAATAGATACACATAATCTGGTATCCATCAAATCACAAAACATATCGATTAGTCTTGGTGAACATCACAATGGTTTACAATTTAAAGCTGATATATCAAAACTAGAGGGTAAAAGTGAAGGAAACTTTGCTCCCAATACATGGAAATAGAACAATATCAATGTGTAAACGCTGTCGAGCTACAGATGACTAAAGCCAAGCAAACTCCACGGGTAAAATATTCTTTACACGAATGGAGCTTCAGCTCTGAGAAAATAGTAAAGATAAAGATATATTGAGAAAAGACTTTAACATGTAAACTTTTCTCGCACAGTGATTGAAAGTTTGACTTTGACTGCCCTCTATAAGATATGATTTTGTTCAAAATCACAAGGGCCTTCTTAAAAATGCAACAGTAACACAGGCTGAAAGTCTATCCCAGATAGCTAGAAAATGGCATATTTAGCAATATGTGCAGATAATTCGCAGCATGTGAAACGTTTTGGCATTATTATTTCAATGTTTAACCTTGTCAAGCAATGTCAGATTCAGTTTTATTCAACCACGGGAAAAGAAGGCAAAGAAACAAACTAATAAAATTGAATGAATGCTGATACCTAGAAATAGGGAATGATTTAGAGTACATTATTGATATCTATGCAATATCTACTGTATAAAGATATTTGGTAGAGTATGAAAATGAACTGATTTAGTAACAGAACAAAGATCACCTTAATTAAATTATCACGTTCATTAAAAGCGTTAAAACATTCCGTACCATATCCCTGTTTAATAAATAACGTACTTTGGATGACTTTGGATATGACTGATTCTCCTTGAATGGTCCCGTATTCTGTTGGGGATGATAATCTATACGCAATAAAATTGACTGATGAGAATTAAGATCTTAAATGAGAATTAGTGGTTTACTTAACTCATATTTAGCAGTACATTTAGTTGTGTAAAATCTGAACTTTTCACAGAGGCAAAACAGTTTTGCTTTTTTTTTCCTAGACTAGCATTGTCTAACACTAAAAAAATCACGACCATATAATATGGTAAGATTATCAATGGAAAACATCTACACTTCGAGAAATGACAGGTAAATTGCGGAGAAAATAAAGTGTTTCAGACCACCTCTGACAAGCCTACCTGTCATAAATATGTTCTGTTGCAATATTCTGACTAGTTTAGTTCCGACACTTTACGTAATTGCAATTTGGAAAATAAACCCTTATCACTTTATTTTACAGAAAATCATGCATCAGGTCATTTATAAAAAGGGGAAAATAACAACCTCTCTCCCCTGTCCCCTCCCCTTGTCCCCTCCTTCCTCCGTAAATAAACTCCAAGGTGTGGTACAAATTCTATTTTTCGAATAAAGGTATAGAAAAAAGAGCCTTTGATCCTGTTACGGTTACTTGAAAAGCCTCTCCGAAGTGAGTGCCAATACGGTCAATCTGTTTAGACACCATCCACCCAGATCTCGCTTTGTCAGTCTCTGGCCTGGAAACAAGGCCAATCCTGTCTATTGAGTTTGAGAGGACTAAGTTTGTAAGCTGGTATTTCTGAACGGTGACTGAACTATTTACTTTGTTTTGCTAATTTTGCTAATTATTCATAACTATTTTAAAAGCACTTGTCATTGAAGTGTCTGTCTGAGAAAAAGAATTTTAATATTTTGACATACTAAATGACAAAAAAAGTGAGAAAGAGAAAAATAAAAAAAACATTATTGGAGAAATAATGGTATCACAACCAGAACATAGAAGAGTTCACTAATTAGGTTACATTATTTTGAAAAGAAAAATGAGTACATTTTAAAATATATCCTGATTACAGTAATGTTGTTACTGACAGTAACATCAACAACAAATTAAGCAAAGTAATATTTTCTGCACTAAAATGAATGTAAAGAGTATCTTTTCTTCAAATAATTATAGACAGGCATTATGACACTGTATATCATCCAAATAAAATCCAGTTAGATACGTTTTTGCCTTTTTTCTTCAATATAATACGCAGCAGTTAATATTTTCTGCAGTGTCGAGTTATTGTGTTGTTTTTCGTTTGAAAATTCAAATACACATAAAAAGATAAATTCTACTGTTTTTCTCATTTCACAATAAAACAACTATGCAGCCAATTACATTTCTTGAATTGTCCAAAATATTTTATTTGTTGTTTTTGTCCTTTTTTTTTCCTCGTTAAAATATTCTCATCCTTATAAATAAATAGAGAACATATTCATGTAACTTTATATTGGAACAAACTCAGAATGGGCTGAACTTTTCATTGAGCTTATTCTTTTTCCTGTTAAGCACACACACACACAAAAAAACAGTACATACTTGTAAAAAAAAAAGTGTTTCTCGACACAAAGAGACATAAGTTAATAAGACTGCTAAAAGAACACTGCCCATAAATTGTAAATTTTAAAAATCTATTTTGTAAATGATAATTGCTCTCTGCATTAACAAAATGCTTTTTGTGATATTGAACCCTGGCAAAGTAATGGAGCAAAAAATGTCTTTGCCAAATCAATTTTATATACAATAAACATGATCTGTAAGCTAATGGAATGCCTATGTGGCCAGCCTCCGTTAACCATCCATGCAGTCTCTGGCCTGGAAAGAAGGCAATCCTGCCATGTGGGCTTAATGGAGTGGGTTTGTGCGCTGGTATCCATGCAGGAGAAAAAACATATAAACATAAAAAATAGGGCATACAGGTTAATAATATATGACTTGAACGATGCACCATTTTTGTAAGCTGTTATACGCATCAAAACAATTATAGCAATTATCAGCCTTGGTACATGTTTGTCATAAAAAAAAAGTAGGGGCTATTGCGGCCATGTGGCCACAATAGACCAAAAGTCTACTGAAGCCATAAAATGGCCTAATAATTTGATTAAAAGGAAGGTAAGTAACTCTGTTGACTTGAACAGTGTTCACCACACACCTTTCCTAGTAACGAGATGAATCTGGCTGAAAGTGCTCACCTGGTCCAAAACCAAATGAACTTTACACATGGCCACAATAGTCACTCCGAAAAAAAATCCTTATCAACGCAATCTCATACACCATAAACATATTCAGTCCTGTGTTCACTAAATCATTTTAAAAAATCACAGCTCACTAAATGGATCTTACATCAGTCTCAGACAGTTAAAGCTTACAGAAATCCTAGTGCAGCCTTCGCCCAGCCAGGGATTGGTTGACCTGATGTTGAACCGTTGACAAAAGCCAGAGCACGCGGGGATAGACGGTACAGTTGTCGAACCGGCCACAGCAGAGTGTGGCAAGTTGATGCCGGCAGAACATCAATATAACATGACATGAGAGCTTGGTCTACAACAATGTTACCACTCAAGGTAAATGGGGCAAACAGACCTTGCTTTCTCTCATAGCAGATGGACATCACAGGCTGGGGCATCAGTTCATCAGAGGACATGGTCAGTAGGAAGTCTCCACACTGGACATTCTCAGCAGCCAGACACATCTCCTTACCATCCTGGACACAGTACACGTAGTGACCTTTGGTGACTGATACACTCTGAGTGGCTGTCATCAAGACAATAAATTCACTAAGAGCTTGAGGATCCTTGTGGCCAAACATGTAGACCACATCAGTGCTCAGGTTTCCCTTGCCATCTCTCACAACAACTCTGTCTCCTACCTGTAGGTCCTCCAATAAGATGCATTTCCCACTGGCCAAAGTAACTGTGGAACTACCTGGGAAGCAGCCTCCACTCTCTTCAACCTCTTCCTTGACCTTATTTGCGACTTCAATCTTGAGCTCTTTGTCCTTCGGAGTCATCTCCTTGTCATAATAATTCTGCAGGTCAGCGTGACATTGTTCAAAGTCACCATTATTTCGGTTTTCTGTTGTTCTAGAATTTATATCTGGTTGATCTAAAGCAATCAGTTTGGAATCAATGGCAGCTGCCAGTTCAGAGACCATACGAAGAAGCTCCTGTAGTTGATCAGACTTTTTTTCATTAATTTCCTGTCTGAGTTTGTCCACTTTCTTTTTCAATCTTGTCAGATCGTCTTTTTTCGGATGTTTCTCAGACATGTTATTAAAAATTACTAAGAGCAGGTGGATGTCTTTCATCAATTCTTCTTCGACTGCTTTCATCTTCTGTTCCTCAATGATCCTTTGCCATTCCCGCTGTGCAAGCTCAAACAGACTATTGGTATAGCGTGTACCATGTTGTTTCATGCTGTACACCTTCGTAATTAGCTCTGTCCGTTGTCTCTCTCTAATCGTGGGATCTTCAGAATTATTGTCGAAGAGAACACATCTCTCCTGGCATTCAGTGAAAAGGTCTTTAAAGAATCCTTTTTGTGACTTACACCAAGATAGAAAACTCATTTTCTTGGTCTTTTTACTTACTGAAAATAAATCCCCATATGTTACCACCAAAATGGCATGATCTCGCACAATACATTCTCCCATAATCGTTTTGAGCATTCGAATGGCCTTCTTTTCTTCTTCAGTCATGCGAGCCGTAAAAGAGACGACGAGAAGAAGAGCATGGAAGCCCTGGGGACAGCTGGCAATTGCATCACTGATGGCAGCTATGACTTGATCTCTTGAGGCGTCAGTGTCAAGTCTTGTATCAAGAACACCTGGTGTATCAACCACTTTGATAACACGACCATCAATCTCTGCCCAGGCGGTTTTGCTGCAGCAGGTTTCAGATATCATATCCTCAGATGTTTGGAACTCCTCCTCCCGTCCTAGAATTGAGTTTCCAGTAGAACTCTTTCCATGTCCAGTTTTCCCAATCAAAAGTAGATCCACATCACAGCCAGGTGGCAGCATCTGAGACGAAAAGATCAAAAAGACTATAATGATAATAAAATATATAATCAATGCAGTTTCTTAAATCAAACTTTTAACCACACAGTCGACAACATTTCTTCACTTCCGTCGTTCTCTCTTTCGCGCAGTTTTAAGATTGAGCTACAATCTTCAGATGTCACACTAGCACTGCTGTTGTTAACAAAATATATTTAATTGTCACACATACACAATGTCAAATTTTGATTTACAATGTTCTCCATCATGAACTGTTCACTATAATCCCACATTTGATAAGATACAGCTCCACAGCATACCACTGTCTGTAAGACTGCAGTCCGATCAGTAACACGAATGCAACCAATACTTATAGACAGCTTTTCGTTTTCGCCATGAAGAATTTTTAATTGTCGCAAAAGTTTGTAGCAGTATATTATTCTTTATTCCTTTCATGAAAGTATACGTGGCGTTGACAAGGCTCTCAAGTTTGTTGAGCATGGAGGACTGTGTTGAATCCATTTTCCATTGATGTTTTCTATTAGAAAATTTTAACAAATATTATAATCTCACGTGTCATATACTTTATTTTACGTGAGCTGTGAAATGTTAGGGGGCAAATACTTGATTAGTATGCTTCAGTTATGTACTGTAGAGATATTTTAAGATCAGGTGAGCCATACAGTTCTTAAAGGACGTGTAACTTATATTGGCATCCTGATGGCATTTCCTTATAACGTCATCTTTTTAACTTTAGTTGTCTTAAATAGGAAATACACCTACCTTTATTCAGTATAAGTAATGACTGCGGTCACCGCTAAGTTCAATGTCCGGTATTGTCTCAGCGATCAATTATGACTCTGTCCAGAGGATTCACTGTCAATATAAAAATGAGAGGAGAATTGAATGTGATGTCCTTTATTCCCTAAGTTTTAATAGCCAATATCCACTAATTAGGATAATGATGCACTGTGATCACAAAGACAAGCATTCATTCATCAAAGCGAAACAAATAGTTAGTTTGAGCAGCTAAAATAGTTTGTTTTTGGTTTTTTTAAATTCACCTGTCAAACTCAGTGAAGTTTCTTGGACTATTATCGTTTTATTAATGAAACGTGAAGTGGATATTTAGGTTCATGTTTTCGAAAGATTTTTTTTCTTATAGATTTTTGGTCGATACTTTAGGTCTTTTATCAGGGACGATTTCTCACTCAATGTTACTGAGTAGAATGGTATGCATCCATTTAGGAAAGAGCTATCATTCTCAAGATCAAGTTATTTTGGCGGATTTGCTTAGTTGTTGATCTTATTTCGTATAATAACCTTAATGACCCGATTTAGGAACCAGGACGGTCACTCTTATATCCAGGGCAACCCTGAAAAAGCTATCGTGCCATTACTTAAAGCATAAATAACGATATGAAGGCACCTGCCTTCTTTTCCGTACTCTTTAAAACTGATTTGTTTTTCATTCATTACATGGACTGCACATATTGATGAATTATCACGAGTCTGTGAAATTACCTATCATCTTTTTCCTTCTAAATCTAGATCATATCTTTGTGACCAAAAAAAAAAAAAAAACAACTCCCCCCCCCCCCCCCCAAAAAAAAAAAACCCCAGCAGACTCAAAAGTTGTAAAAGGTTTCGGAACAGACATTGCACCCATAAATATTTTCCCAGCTCTGTTACATGTGGTGAGGGCATATTTTTTATCTGTAGTAATATAATAAAGTAAAATAGAACTATCATCATACCGGGACAGCAGACAATAGGAAATAAAAAGACAGGAGAGGGTAGTGTACAAGAGAAAGGAAACGAAGAGAAAAGAGTAGAAGGACTGATCCTAAGCTTCAGAAAACTGTTATCTGCAAGAGAGTAAACATGGAGTTTGAGTCAGATTGATGATGAATAATCAGGAATTTGGATGGTCCAACTATAAACACAAGGCCAATAGGTATAGAGGACATGATTTTCCTGAATGTCAGGTTGTTGTTTTTTATTTTATTAATCGATTTTGGATATAGTTCAGGCCACAGACCCATCATCAGAACGCATGAAGAGAAGAACACCATATTGATCGTAAACAACAAACTACCAATATTTAAATGGAGAATGAAGAAACTGAGCTGGCCAATACTTAACGAAGAATGTATTTGGATCGATGTCGCCAGATAGATCTAAAGAAGGATACAACAGCAGAAAGAATGGACAAAGATAGCGCTGTGGCTAAAAACAGCTAGTAAACAGATTAGATAAAAAGAAAAACATTGATGATGAAGCCATGGAAGACATTAGAAACCAATAATGCCATGTAGCAATCAAATGAATTTAGCAACAGTATCTCGGAGAGTGGAAGACACTGGTTTGAGGGACGCCGCAGAGAATCAGATCAACGATAAGAAACAAACTGCCGAAAGAATCTGTTGCGAAGCTTGACTCTCTCATGATTCCGAAGCAAGTCTGGCAAACGACTAGACGACTCACCAGACGGAAGGCTATAAAGAAAAAGAACAGCACACCAGTGACTGGTGGAGAAGCGGGAGTTCACTGCCTAAATGAGACAGACGCCTCCATCCAATTTGAGTTGGCCAATATTTTGGGAAATTCCATCGACCCAAGAAGTTTGTCTCACTTCCTGGATTGGCCCTGCTACAGTGGGTAGGAAATTTATGATGAAAACTCTTCTCTATGAATGACAGACTCATAGCCAATTGAACCTAAATACTCTCAATAAAAATAGGAGTGAGTAGTGTTAATAATTACGTAGGAAAGAGACTGACGTACTTCCGGCCCAAACCAATGACTTATGGCTCTTACCAGAAATGTTACAAAAGCATGTATACAATAGCGCTTAGCCTTCGTTGTGATTATGTTGATGTACTTGATTGCCGGTATGTTATCAAGATTTTATGACATTATTGTATTCCATCCTGACCATGGACTTCAAGATCGAATCTTGTTCAGAGTTACAAGATTATTTACGAGCGAGAGATAAATAGTTTTAAGAAGCAAGATCTTGTTGACTTGTGTGAAATGCTGAGGGTCTGGGCTTCGAGTTGGATCCAGATAGTATTTTGGAGGGTAAGACTGACACTCTTAACGCGAAATTGGCAGTACCGGCAAATGGCATAAGCATAAATTAGCCCATTCATATCTAGGTTGATGTGTCAAATGACTTAAGCCAAATTCTAAGCAAAAACATTTGATTTCTTATCTTCTTTGCCTAGTCGAGAGACTGTGAATGCCGCATGTTTGCTTCACTTCCTGGTTGTAAGCTTACTTTGTGCGGGAAACCTCGTTGGGTTGTCCCGAAATCTTGTCCAACACCACTGACAATTAGAAAAGAAGGCCGCAAACTCAATGCCGAAAGAAAAAGTATTGTGGCTAGGAAGAAAGTCAACAAAAAGGAAAATCATCATCAATAGGCAAAGTCACTGAAAAAAAAAAGGCAACATCCTGAAACAATCGGTGGCGGTAGAGACGGCTAGCTCAAATAGTCTGGATCGAAGAAGGGATCAAAGAAATGGGGTACGGTAATCATCTAACCCTTTTTTAGGATAGGCTAGAAATCGTTAATGACATTAGTTTATATGTAGATCTTACTTACATCATATCTGGGTAAACCATCTGGGAGCACTAATGCTGCCGCAAGGAATGTTGGGACCACCGACATGAAATTAGTAATGCTGGTCTACACCTGACCAGGGTCATAAAGTAACACAGAATGCCACAGGTAAGATCTAACACAAATCAGAAGAAATGCAGTGCTTGTATTTTTGACTACTAAAAATGCTACGACAAAGTTTGACGGGACAGGCTGCTTTACAAAATCCAATAGCAAGGAATTCGGCGGGGACATTTTCTTCGCAGTGTAATAACAATGCAGATCAACAATGGGAAGAACAAGTTTTTTCCTTTGAAAAAGAACTCCCTCAGCGATCAAGCATCCCACCTTCAATGCTTTTATCTTCACCAACCAAAAGACTGATGTTATGGGACCTACTTAATTATTCTTCTTTAATCATCCCTTGAGCAGACTAACAAAATGTGATTATAGTGTTATATTTATTGCCATTGTCTATGTAGATCTTCTAAAAGCGAGTTATTTATCATACATGACTTGCCTGTCCATGTCCTGGAATATTGTGATGTTGATTTCTGATGTTATTATGAATGTTTGTGGCCGATTATGTATTGTCTTGACACCAGTAAATAGTACAAGGTTTGTATCACTGCCTGGAATGGTCTGAATACAATAATTTGAGTTAACTGCCCTGCTATGAGTCTTTGTCTTGATTATCCAATCGATTATTCATGTCATGGGATAAATTAAGTAGTGTTTTGCTCATGAAATGGATTTTTAGAAAATATGGTAGACAATATGGATCAAGATAAAACTCAGACTCTGATCTTGTACAAATACACCAGCCTGGACAACCAGATAGAAGATGTTTGTGAATGTGTACAATACGGAAGCCCTTGTGATATCGAGCAACTATAAAAAAAATATCAGCTGCAATCTGGAATAAAAACTCGGCGCGGTCCAATTAGAGGACAATAATGGAAAATAAAGTTGGACTCACCCATTATTATCAAAGCAACTACGCCATCTTGGATTTTGCTATTCGAAATTATGTCACAGGATGTGCTTGGAATTTTGCCTCCATATCTTTAAATTCAATATGTAAAAACGATCAGAATAAAATAAATTTTGACAACTTATTTAAACTATTTCACATAAATTTTGTAAAATCACTTCACTGAAAAATCACGAATGTTTCTTAAATTTGACTCCAGAATCTTAAATTATTTCTCAACAATTTCAGTAGAAATGAAAAATTACCTGTGGTGATTTCTTTCTGATCATCATCTCGTCCTAAAAACCCAGATTTCTTTTTCTTTTTTTTTTTAATTTAAATAAAAAAACGCGTTTAATTTTTTTAATCAAGGAAAAAAATACCCATGAAAAGTTTTTGACCTGACTTTTATCTTTACAACATGGTTTACATTAGATACTGGAATTCCTCTCTTGATTCTGTATCTTGTTTTGCGTTTCAAATTCACTGGGTCGCTACTCATATATTTCCTCTATTTTTGGTCACTAGTCCCTTCCACCTGGGCTCCTGGTGGCCTACATTTATCCTTCATGTCTTACTCGGTCAAATCCAAGAGTGTATTAAGCCTTGTTAGTGCATGTAGTTTACTACTGAACTTTGAAGCAGTAGGATTGAGAGCAATGCTATTCCCCTTAGCAAGTTTCATTTAAATCTCGGTAAACAATTTCATTCATATTCGGTGCAATATGTTTTTCAGATGATAAGTCAATGTCTATCCCTAGCGTTGGAGCTTCCATTTCAAAATCCCATTTCCAAAATCCCATTCTTGGATCCGCCCCCTTCTCCCTTAATGAAACTGATGACAGGGCTGTCTACAGCCAAGGGTCAGGTGAAGAAACTTAACAGTTGAACGAATGAAAGAACATGAACTTCAACATTTTCCCAGGAAATATGAGGGTTTCACTGCATCCGTCTTGGGCTGAGCACGTTATAGTACCGAATGAGCTTACGTCCGATGAGTGAGGAAGATGCAAGAACATGTGCGGATCTAGCTGAAGACTTCATGCAAGTGAGAAACCACTTATACAACAATAGTCCATTTCGTGATACACACAGATGGGTGTAAGCTTTCAAAAGGAAATTCAAGAAATGAATGAGTCTAACTCTTTAAAGAGGATACAACACGGAAATTATGCTCCTCGTTTGTTAGTGAGTGCCCGGTCTTCTTAGAAACTATAAATTGGATAAATAAGGAATGAGAAAGAATAAGATGCAGCGAAAAAATCATCATAATTTTGTGCACCGACAGTAGTCATCACACACAAAGACACTTGAAAATGATGACTGGAGCGACATTTACCACGGAATAAAGAAAGTTGAACAAATTCAAAGATAACCTTGGTATGGCTTTTCATAAAAATAAAGACGAAACATTTCTTCCTTGTTTTGAGAATTATATTCCCACTACAATAGCAAAACTTTTTTTTTCTTTTTTTTTCTTTTGTTTGTTTTGCTTTGTTTTTGTTTTTCTCTCTTTTTTTGTGTCTGTGAGAGTTACCTATATAATAGCATTGCTAAATTTTAATAATTTAAAATGTTAATAGAAACACTACGTCGAAACTCATGCACTTTTCAACACAGTGAAGATCGCTCACTCAAAAAGGACGTCTAATAACAAGGGTGCATACCTCAGAATGACCAGGAAGACAACAAAACTATTTGAGCAAGAGAATACACTTAATTGCAGAGCATTTCAGAAGAGGCCTGCAGTTGGTAGATCTAGATCTAGCTAACTCTGTGTATCATTTAAAGAGGAAATTTATCCGAACTGCATCAGTTTTCAGAGTAGACAGGAATCCCCATTGATGTCTGGCAACTGGAAAACAAAATACTGGCTGCCTTTACTCGTTCAATCTTCCAGTTAAAAACTACCGGTACTATAGATGGCCTATTTAGACACAACACAATGCCCACTGTCAGAATAAGTAGTAATTTCGTCGACTGATCTAAAAGCAGTCGATGGCTCTTGATGACAATAATATAGATCTGCCTAACCGATATTTCCAGCTATATCGCGTCCTGCCCTGACGGTCATAGATCACAGTTCGTTGAAAACTCTACTTTCCGTT
>JBCEWB011026538.1:0-14903 GCA_039654565.1 Peronia peronii | reverse complement strand
CCGACGCAGTTCGAACTACAGTAAAAACTTCATTCCAACCTACACGGGTCGAAGTGTAGATGTGGATTGGCCTTTAGTGTTCTCAAACCTACTTCCTCCCCCTCCCTCCTCACCCCAACCACGATCCCCTATCCCACCCCCCACCCCACCCCCCACCCCACTCCCAAAAAGGAAAAAAAACAACAACATACACACACGCGCGCGAAAATCCGCGCAATATTCAATGGATATAAAAATAATGACATGTTATTCATGGATTTATAATATACGAGTAGTTATGAATGCGAATCATTTCAATCATTGGAGTTACAAGAATAGTCTGTCGTATATGGCGCTGTCAACCTGAGATACAAAAGATAAAATACCCGGTATATATATTTTTCTTTAATTAATTTCGTTCAATGCCCAAACGTCTTATTTACCCAATGTATTTATCCGATATTCAAACATGATTTCCTCTTAATATTTTTTTTGGTTTTTTTTTTTAAGAAGAGAAAGAAAGAAAGGTGGAGAAAGAGAAAAAAACAACAACAACAGAAACGCATGATGGATCAGTAAATAGCTAGGCGGAGAAAAATATCCCTAAAATATTGGGGAGCAGGGACTTACTAAATTCTTTCCACCGGATTCCAAAGCCTTGGCTTTCACTTTTCATCCTCCCTCCCCCCCCCCCCCCCCACCCCCCAACCTCCTTCATTTGCTCTGCCTCCTAGTGCAGGTTCCGTCAACCCAGGTCAGATCATGTGACTCAATTTAAATTTCGCCCACAAATTTTCACACACTCCCAACAAAAGTGTTTGTTTAACTGTCAGCAGCACGGCGCTTTAAGAAGGTGATTCAATCTTTTCACCACTCGTAAATTTCCGGTACAGGACCACGGCAAGGGGGTTCGTTTTCTAGATTGACACCGGGTGATTTTTATTATTATTATTATTTCTTTTTTTTTTTTTTAAACTACGATTCAATTTTGTGCTTTGAATTGTCGATACAGAGCAAGTTTATTTTGTTTTGCTGTTGGTTTTGCTTATGTCACTCCCACCCTTCAAAGAGCTCTAGAGCAAAGTTGTTAGGATTAAGATCCGAGATGTGTATAGTCTTGAATGTAGAGATTTCAAGACGTTGTTGCCCAACTTATTGAATATAAATGGTTTGGAGAAACCAGATAGTTATTATGACAAAAAGTGTGTGTGCGTGTTTTTTTGTTGATGTTGTTGTTTAAATGTCCTATTCGTCCTCGATACAGCTAGCAAAGTTGATGGAGCAGGTAGTAATGGAGGTAGAACGTGAAATATAGTGAAGTAGAGTGAAGCCTACGTCATTGTGATCCACGATAAAGCAAAATTGCTAGGAGAGGAGACAGATGTGTTCTATAAATGATATGAGGACTGTCCCTTGCATCATTAGTGCTCGAGTTGAGCCAAAGTTGCTAGGATTTGTAAATCAGATAAGGAGACATAATGATAGGGTATCTGTAAGGTGGTCTTGGAATGTTTTCTGAAAAGGTGTTAAATCTATGCTTCTCCCTTATAAGTTTCAGAGCATTCAAGACTTTACATGTCGTTTTTTTCCCCTTATCAACCGGATTGTTTAAGGTTGCCAAGATTACTAAATTATACGCAGAACAATGATAAAAAAGAAATGGTCTCTTGAATTCATTTTACATCCCAGTGTTCAATCGCATTTAACGAGATCCAGATAGGGAACTGATGATTTCTGACTTCTTCCATGTGTTGTGATCCTAACTACAGGATATATTATAATTTGTTTTACTGTCGCTTTTTTTTTAAGTCTGGATTTATAGATTTCTGTAACTGTGGTATGTCGAGATTCAAATTGCTCGTCGGTGTTGTTTGTGGTGAATATTACATGGTCATCTACGTCTGACAGCGCTGCCACTTGTTAACTCTACATATCGCACTATCTTCACTTACATGAGAGTTTGATGAATAGAGATTGCGTTTTACATACTTTGATTACCCAAAGTGAATTCAGATGCATTCTTGTAACCTTGTGCGGTGCTTTGTCTATGATTAGACGTTAAGAATATCTGAAAATGACTTTCGATGTTCTGAAATCGCTGCTTTTTTTGTGTGTGGCATGTTTAATTTATCATAGCCTCATGGCCCATTTGGTAAAGTCATGTAATCGGTAGAATAGATCATCTTATCATGCACCAAGCATATTCTTTGATCATTTATTTGTCTTTTTATTTAATCAGACATTTTGGACATTTTACCGTGTAATTTGACGACAGATAAGCAGGAGGAAAAAGAACACGAATTTTTTGACACAACTTAGCGCTGATCATGCTGACAAGCCTAGAGCTTTAAATGAAATCCCAATCAGTCTCTCTGCCAGTCAAAAATATATTTTGTCAGAGCAGTATATCGCTGTATAACCATTGAACTGTGAAATTGAGGTCATTATTTCTGTAAGAGAAAATGGCATCTCCCTTTCATGTATACAAACTTCCATACACCTGCTGCGTCGATTGGTCCCATTTGAAATGTGATCCAGACTGGATAAAAGACATCGATACCACACTTGACATATCTACAGTTCCCTTTCAGCTCTACATAATGCATGCAAAATTTTATATCGTGGGAAAATTATTCTTATGGGAAATATACACATAAAACCCAACAGGTCGAGGCGTTGGTGTCAGCGTGTTAAACAGCTCGGCAATTGGGAAACATAAAAATAATATCTTGTATTATAATTAAAATATGTTTATCAAACAGCAATTTTTGTACATAGAAAATGCACTAACAAGCATTAAATATATAAAGTGTGGATAAGATTTGAACAGGATCGTGAACACTTACTTGAAAAGACATATAACGTTGGTTCAGAATTTGTAGTTTTAGGTATATTTTACACAGAGCAATTTTAAGGAAAACTATTGAGAAATCAGAATTGTTTGTATCAGCTCACAATAATGGTATTAAATCTATTTTGTGTTGGATCAAAATAATATTGTTTAATATATGTATAGATTAACACAGTCGGACTTGCGTCTCAGTAACAGCCCCCTGGATTTTTAGAAGCGAATGCCTATCTAAGCGAGTTCATGACAGATAATTTATCCCATAACTAATCTCAGAGTATCAGCTGTGAACGTGTTGTTGGCAACTACCTCACTCCTGCAACACCAGGTACTCTCTGAGCTCCTGTGTTTTTTGTTGTTTTTTTTTTAAACAGGCTTTTAAAAGTTTATTTGATACACTCATTACAAAGTGAGAGCAAATTTTAAGCAAGAGATTGAAGGTCGAGCATTCTTGTGTTCACAGTATTGCATTCAGCCATCCCCTCCATAGGGGTAAACGCTATCGATGTCTGAAAGTGGTTCTTGTTCTTTATATCTAGTATCTATGTGTGTTAACTTTCTTATGTCTGATGGAAATTGTGCAATTCACTCAACATTGTATTTTGCCGTGCTTTGACCATGTGCGTTTGTCCTTTATCTATCCTTTGTTTGTACTTAAACAGTTATAGCCCTCAAAAAACAATATATAAAAAAAAAAAAAAAAAAGGACCAGGTTTCAGTATGTAACAAACTTTTTTTACCGATGACCTGTCAAGAGGAAAGTGCATATATTCGATGCATTGTTACAGGCTGTTGTTGGTTTTGTTTTGTTTCATTTCGGTTAGATTTAGATCTAATTTTTTATTGTTGCTGACTTCACTTATAACATTCTTTCAGCTGTAAAACTCTATTGATTAACTAGGGCAAAATCTCCTGCGTGCAACGTCAAGTATGTCTGGACCATCTGCTGTCGCTCGCAGTAAAACGGAACCTACTTCATTGTACTTGCAAGCCAGGATGTGTGTGTGTGTTCTGCATATAGAATGCATGTATATAGTCCATTCTTTTCCGCAGTGCTTGCAAAATAAGTGATGTTCATTTATGAAACCTCCTCTTAGTGGATGCTCACACTCTTGTTTCATTTGGAAATACTGAGAGCAGGACAGGGGCATTATGCAGTATGAATGAGGATAACAGGCCTGGGTACGTGAAAGTTACCTCAGAGACTGAGAATGATCATGAGCCTGTTGTCAACTCAACTGTATTAATTAGTGATGCACCCTTCACAGTTCAAATGCCTGGTTCATCTTACCGGTTGTTTAAATTTGACATGGAACAGTTGGCTTTTAATATAATTTTGTGATTCTTTGTGTTGTTCTTTTAAAGAAAAACATCTTCATTTTCCCGTGATCTCAACAGTTCGAAAGAGCCAGTTCGAACAGCTGTGTTGTAATTCTAAACCAGGTATAGTCAGTCGATCTCAAAATAACTGAGATATCTGGTCTGTCCATGTGATGTCATATCAGTTTTGCTTACCATCTAGTTCCTAGAACCAACCTGTGTTCTGTTATATCTTATACCAACATACAATAACCCATTTCCTCAGAAGTCCAATATCTCTATCCTAATCCCTGCGTTTCAAACCAGTCTGGTCATGTTTGATTCAATACATTGTATGCGTGTATTTTATAATTGAAAATAGTAAAACTATGAAACTTTTAAAATAGTCTACAGTGCCATCTCGGAAGCGGGTATGATGAACTTTGACACAGTTTTTAGTCAGGATCCTTAGAAAATGATTGCGTCTACCAATACACAGTTGACATTATAACATTTATATTGTATGGCTAATCTCCGAGAGATTCTGATGGGTGATCAAACAGTGCCCAAATGAATGTGTTTGATGAGAAAGGAGAAGTATATTTATCCCGTGCCCCAGGATGATGTTATGAGATTTCGGAGTCGGATATAGCATTACCTCAGAATGTCTTCCATGAGACGGAAGTTCGGATATCCACCGCTAGGTGCCGCTTTGGATTTACGAGTGCGCTCCAGCTGGGCCGGACATCCATCGCCCTCTTCAAGGTAAGACTTCAGTGTTATAAGACTGGAATATTATGATATCAACATGTTTTGATACTAGAATGTTAAAAGACTAGAATGATATAGGGCTGAAATGTTATACGATTGAAAAGTTATACGACTGACTGTGGTGTTATATGAAGATGGAATGTTATAAGACTGGAATGTTATAAGACTACAATGGCATAATAGTGAAATGTTATAAAACTGGAATGTTATAAGATTACAATGGTATAAGAGTAAAATGTATACGACAGGAATGTAACTAGACTAGAACATTACCTTGGTGTTTGTATTGGCATGTGTTCTGAAAGTTGGCACTTGGGCTTTTGTCTGACCAGAATAACTTTCCTAATTATAAGCAATAATTGAATGTCTACAGTGTAAGTTTGTTTGTGTGTGTCTTTAGCTCAGACATGACTGCGAATTGATAGGAGACACAATCTTTGTGCGTTTTGTTTTTCTTAGAGCCAGACACAGTAACGTTGAAAAAAATGAAACAATACTCTGATTAGTCATTCCAAGATTTAATGGATAATTGCATGGATAAATAAATCAGTTATTGAGTTTTATCAGTCGCTGTTGCAGGATACGCGTTCTGTTTTAAGAGTTTGCAATATAAATTACATATTTTAAATCGGTTATTGTGTTTGTCTCGTGTTCGTTGTGTACCAACCATATCACACAGATGGCGTGAGATTAATTGTTGGGGCGTTGCCATGATACGGCTTAGAATACCCGATTTCATGGTTGGGGTAATTGTAATAGTGTAGCCTCTAGATTCCCTTTCTGTCAAACAACAACATTCCTTTACTAAGAGAAACAAGATGTTTGAACAACAAAGCAAAATTGATAATGATAATGATAATAATAATCTACACTGTGAATCTGCAACAAAACCCACAAAAAGTTTATGGACTGGAAAACTGCTGAATGCATCCATTTGAAATTTGGCACACACCATTACTGCATAAACATTTGTGTTTCTACTCATTTAAAGCCGAAAAAAAGCTTACTATGTTTGACGTTATTCCAAAGAGGCGATAATAATTGAATAGTAAACTCGCGAGTGTTTTATCCGAATTATACGTTCGATCGAATGACGCATTCAAAACAATAAACACGTTTTCTTTGAGTAACATTCAGTTTAATCATCCAAAATACCAACATCGAGGTGCTACACACTTTAAGTTTACACTTTAAGCCGTAAGACAGTATCAGTTTGACCTATATTTAAGAAATCTCCCACGAAGGCCATGGATTTCTTTTTAGTAATAATAATAATAATAATAATAAAACAACCTGTTTTGCCTTATGCCTGGCAAGGTTGGCAGTCTTAAAATGTACGAATGAAAGCACATACCCTCCCCATTGTTTTGAATTTTTCGACAATATAATATTTTATTTGTTAGTGAACGGTTTCATGTTGTTTTTATAGACTATGTCTTTTCAGTTTCGTCATCATTTTCCTCCCTCTTTCTTATTTCATAAAATTTGGTGTGATAATAGTTTGGGCATGAATTGGGGTGACCTGATGATATGATCTCATAAGATGCTCATAACCGACCGTCAGATTCGATACTAGGATATGTTTTGGTGTTATCCATGGAGTGACAGACTCTTGAACCACTGCAACTGTCAGTATTTTCTTCTATACAAAATTTTCAGTAAAAAACAAACGAAAGAAGAAAAATAATAGCGATAACAATGAACTGATAATAATTTAAAAACAATGCAGAACAAAGCAGAAGACCTTCTCTTTTATTCAGATTGATGAACAATATTTACGACGTTGACAAGATCAGCCATTTTTTCAGTAAGATTGTACAGCTTAACCTTTGATATCATAGCTTATTCTGTGCTCTAGCTGGTTTGGACATGCCCAGAAATAATACTTAATACAGGGTTGAACTTGCACCCTACTTTTTAGTGACAGTCCTGTCTTCTCAATCTCCCGCCCTTCCCTAACACACCTACAATGATGTCGTTGAATCAAGCAGACGTCAATAGCAGACGATTTGGTCTTACAGCTTTCACAACTTGAAATGGACGTTAGTGGCACGGGTCTGATGTCACAGTATTTCACACTGTTGTTAAGTGTGACCAGAGACCACGGACAGAGAGGAGCGGGCTCAGGTTTTGTCTTTTACTGGAACATCCAAAGTCTTAGGTCAACGCAGGTGGGCGGTGAAACGTTGAATTCTCACATTCTGCAGGGGTATGTGACACCTGCGGTCATGGCACACACCACCTGGCCTGATTTGATCGTTGTGTTTGGGTGATGCAACCACAAACCGCTATCTCGGACCACAATCTCTACCGTAACTTCTACCACTACAGCTCATAACATCACCATTTCTGCCGTCGACCGAACCCCACCACCTCTACGACCGCCATTATCCCCATCATTAGACTAGTATCACCCATCATCACCAGGGTATACCACGATTACTATCACCATCAGTGTCATCTTCTACAATTATTGCTATCATATAGGCTATATCAACCAGCACTTCATCATCCCACGGTCATCAACAACCCCGTTATCTCTATCAGCACTTCCACTTCCACCGTCCTCGCCATCATACCATTATCACCGTTTCACCAGCATCGTCGTATTCTAACCAAAGTAAAGAATGCCAGAAGAGTATGGGCGGCTGCACTGTATCTGTGCTGTCATTAACTTGACCCCTTCTTTAATTCTCTTCCCATCATCATCATCGTAATTCTGCCTGAGTGAATAGCCATGCAGCATCACGCTCACCAACCACTGGCAGACTAAATAGCTTTGTACACATTCACACATCCCTTCCACCGAATATTTTCACCGCAACACCCTCATGTTTTTCCGCCCTCTCCAGTTTCCTAGAAACAACAACAAACACAATAGCAATATATACAAACAGTTTATAGAACTCTACTTTACATTGACATACATAATACCTTACCGCATCACGCATAATCTGGCTAAATTCTGAGTGGCTTGACAGTATTTTCTTACATTACAACCGCCCGCCCCTCCTCCCCCAACTCCCCATATACACACATTGTCAGCTTCTCCCACACATAATATATACACTCATACGCACAAACACAAACACTTTACAAATATATATTCTTCATTGTTTTTAAAAAATCTGTCATGAGAAAAACAGGAACCCCCCCCCCCCCCACCCCTCTGAAATGATATATTTAATCATAGAATTTTTATTACATTTACCTGGATTTTACTGCGCAGATGTATTTAACCATAAAGATTAAGTGTAGATCGAAGTTTTAGAATGTTTGTTTCCATTCTTGTAAAAGATTTTAACCAGCCTAAACTTTAAGTGTGCGTGATGTAATAAAAATGAGGCCTGCATAATTCCACCCTGTCCGAAAAGAGATCATATCCTTCATATCTAAGAAGTCAAAGAATTCTTGACTTATTTGAAAGGACAGTCAAGTTCTTTTATCTGTACTGGGATTCTTACGTTATATCGAACGATGCATGCCCTACCGCTCTAACAAATGCCTCCTACACGTCTTCGGCACATTATTGTTACTCTTTTCATTTCCTTCACTGTGACACATAGCAGCGAGGTCGGGGTAAGAGCAAATGGTCGCTTCGCTTTTATCTTTTTTTATGACGTATCTACCCCGATATTTGCCGGCATTTAGCCCTGGTAGAGTCAAGACTCGGCTCTGTCAGCCACAGACAGAAAACATGGACTCGGCCCTCATAATCCTCTTACGTCCACTACTTAAGCCAGTGAGACGTGTCCAGAACTTAATACTGTGGGCGATACTGCAGTAAATCCCCGTATGTCGGCTTTAGTCTCATGAGCAGAATACTGAATTCGTAGACAAATAATAGTGCTGCAATATCCATTAGTCTTTTTACTTTCTTATGTTTCCGTGACCCATCCTTATCATCATTATCTTTCATTATTCCACCATCACCAACAATCCACAGTTACTGGTACATGTACTACCATCAGTACCACAGTATATTGGCTATCATCACCTTCACGACCATCGGTAGCAATAACATGGCCAACACTATTACCTTCACCAATTATCACTACCACCCCGACCATCACTGCTGCCACCGTTATTACAATTAAATGATCACATTCTTGCAACATGCCGAGCGAAATCATTTGCGAACTCAAAATCAATTTTCATGAAAAGAAAGCCATTTGTGAAACACACTCATTATCAAAAATCTGTCAACCCTCGGATGACAGAATATCACGGATTATGCTGATGCAACGCTACTGGTAAATGTAAGAAAAAATATTGTAATCATTATATTTCCGCTAAAGGGGAGGAGCCCCACATGAATATCGAAAAAAATCGATGTCATAAGGTCTTTTCCACTAAGTGCAGTTTCACAAAAATCAAGATGGCCGCCGTTACCATACCAACCATGACAAGCACACACCAAACAAATGCATTTTTTAAATTAGGACTACCATATATGTATATCATACAAGTTTGAAGGGTTTAGATTGAAAAATAAGGAAAATAGATTTTTCTGGTGCTCCTCCCCTTAAAATGTGCCTTGTGTCCGCAGTTCCTGCTTCTTCCTTCTTCGTCTAGTTATTGTTGTAAAACTGCTATATTTTGACAAACATTTTATATTTTATGTTAATCTACCAAATATGGTGATACTGAAGTCAAAAGAATAAGGGCTTTTCTTAATGTCACTACCATTAGAGCTATGAACAGCAAGTTTGAAATAGTTCTAATTATTTTTGGCCGGTGCAAGGGAAAGGGGGGGGGGTAGTTAGGGATGGTGAGGATATGCAAGGTGGAGAAAGATAAATTTAAGAGCTCTAACAACTTAGAAATCATTGTGAGTTGTGGTCTATATCCTTAATAAAAATGCTTGTATGAACATGTTGAGAACCCAATTTTGATATATTTTTTAAAAGAGATTCTCCCCTGCCTTTCGGTTTTAGTTGTTAAAACATTACAGCTATGTTAATGCTTGTACCATCCCATCACCATCCTTGGATTTTCCAACACCTGTGTGATGAGTGCAAATAAAAAAGCGATTGATCAATCACTCAATCATGTCGTGTTAAATGGGGCATTTGATGGGATGGATCCTGGGAATGATTGATTTTATATCTATGAGTAATTGTTGATTTTTTAAAATATATCTTTTAAGCTCTTTTTACCTCCATTCTTATGCTTGTTTTCTCCTCTTCTTTTTCTTCTTCTTTTCATTCATTTTTTTTTCTTTTCCAATCTCTTCCTTCTTCCGGGATACCTAATCTCTAAATAATTTAGAATCTAGATCTAACAACTTTGAATCACTCAATGAAGTTACGTTTTTACATCAGTTAAGTCTGCCCCATGGTTCTGTCATTGGCCGCATTCGATTGCCATGACAACTGCAAACAATGTATGATGATGATATACCTTGTCTTTCATTGGCTCCCACATTCCTCTCTCATTAGTCTCATTTTCTCTTCTTTTTGCTATTTTATATTAATTCTGCCCTCAATATTCTCGATTAATTTTCTCCCTTCTCCTTTTCACAATCTTAAAACTTCTTCTCATCCCAGTTCCGTATCCATCCCCTATCATCCCTTCCTTTGCCATATGAGATAATGTTATCTTAGTAATTTCGCAGGCAAACAGTTTCTGTACAGAAGTAATTTTAGGATCCCCGGGCTCAAACACCTCACGTAAACATACGAGCCACTTCAGCCACATTCCATACATGGAGAACCTTCCGGGCTATTTATTTATGTTTAATTACCTAAAAATGGGAATTCCCAGAGAATGTTCATTACGAAAATGTTCATCACTAGTTCAAGAACTTCTTATACAGTACTTGAAATTTAAGAAGTCTATCAACATCACAAAGACCAAGTTGCAATTTCGCTAATGTCAGTGCCGGAGAGCAAGGTACCTGGATGAGTTTCGCTGGATACCCATTAATATTTGATACAGCCAGTTTCTGAGACATGAATTTTTAAGCGGGATTTTAAATCATCTGTAGAACTTTAGTGTTCTTAAGCACGGACACGGATGTAAATATTACATCATATTTAATTTACAAATTAATATAAGTATATTTTTTTTTTTTTTTTTTTTGATTTTTTCCAAATCACATTTGCATCTCTTGGGACACGATTTTTGATTTCTTGGAAATACAGCTGATTAAAGACAAAGTTTAATCCCTGTTTCCCAGGCGATATCAGTATATTTATCAAACGAACACACACATACAATCAGACACGCGCACATACGAACTGTTTATAAAGGCTATATCAGCATTTTCTGGGCAAATAAAACGATTTATGATACCGGTATGTTAAATATCGATGAATTAGAATAAAATCACCACTCGATCTAAATTGAAATTATGTGTAACATTTATTTTGACTGAATTTTTTTTAACATTGCCAGTCCTGTCCTGTAGACTTAAATTTATTCCTGCGAGATTTAAATCGTGGGTAAACTTTTTTTTTCTGTCCAGTAGTGTTCAGGGACTACACCTTTATTATTCTTCTCTTGGCGTTAGTTTGTCCTCTCTCCGCTCTGTAACTACCACAGAGCCAGGCAAGACTGCGACCATTGAGGATTGACAATTTTTTCACACTATATTGTCTGGTGATTACAAGCTTTATTTCCACCTGAAAGCACCAAATTTCGGGGCCAAAACGGATTTTTTTTTTCTGTGCCGCAGCCAGCAAAGGTGATGCTTAATTTTAACCTTCGGAGTGTCAGAGGTCACAAATATTTTGCATTTTTAATAACTTTCCAAATTCAGTAATAATATAATACTCGATGTCAGTTCATTCGCCAATGGGAAACAGGTTAGAGGAGATGTCACGTGACCAAATCAGCTTGCGCACTTCCATTTTACGTTTGACGTGTTTTTTTGTTTTTTTTCAATCGGACAATTATTTAAATTTTGTTTTATTTTTAAATTTTTTTTTTTGGGGGGGGGGGGGGGAGGGGTGTTTTCTTGTGTATTTCTTTCTCTGTTAACTTATGCAGTGATAAGTTAGCCTTATTGGGCTGTTTTTATGCATGGAAGATCATTTCTTGACCAAGAACAAAAAAAAAAAAAAAATCAGTAGGAATACCTGGGCATCCCAGCAGTTTCTGCCAATACATTTATGGATAAAACATTTAAAAAATTGCGGTATAAAAACTGATGCAGATTGGCCATAGGGCCCAAGGGGACATGGACTCAACAATACGCAGGAACCATCATGACTTACGTATACAGCCTTCCGTCACAGTGTCCGTTCGTGTCTGCGGTTGTCACTTCCATTCTCTAGCTAATTAGTTTTTATAGCGAATCATTACACATTTTACGCCTCTCGCCGTCATAGGTGGTCCCGTGTGTTTGGTAGAAGTTCCTGACCCCTTATAGAGCACGGTTGTAATCTTTAAGCTCTGTGATCTATGAAAGGATTAGAACTACAAGAGAGCTGCAACGGTGCTCGGGGGGAAAGTTGGCACGAGGAGTTTGGGGAGGAGGGGTCGGGGAGGGGGAAGGGAGGGGAGGAAAGGCATGAAAATTTAATTTGGGTGGCCGAACATGATAATTATGCGCTCCTGTTTTGTTTCTTTCTCTCAATAAACCATGGAATCTTTTACTATTTCTTTTATGTTCATAGCAGTCTTGAAACCACATTCCTGGGTATGTTAAACCTCGTATTCCCTGCTTTCAGACATTGATAGCTCTCTGAAATAACGACAGATCTCTTCATTTTTTTTTCATTAACCCACGATTTTTGCCAGTTATATCCATGACGTTTCACTGTATTAGTGAAGTTTTGCATGCATGTTTCCTACATCTATTTGGTTTTGATTTTTTGGGGGGAGTGCTTAATATATATATATACCAGTGTGATAGTAAGTGAGTGAGCAAGAACTATATCTGTCAGTGTCACTGCACACTACACATTATGCTCGGAATGTGTAAAAATAATAATAATACTAACAACAAACGAATATGGTGCCTCGGGGGTTAAGTTTCTTTCATCAGTGAATGGGATATTTTTTTCTGAACCCAAAACGCATAATTGCCCGTATCATTCTCGTTGAAATATCGTTGCCAGATTGAAATCGAAGAAACAAAATCTGCATAACATGAAGGTGTCGAACTAGAGACACGAATTTTGTACTCATTTTTGTCACTTTTTCACAATTGAGAAACTTTGGAACTATTTCAAGATTGTAAGTCTTCATGTCTTCATAATTATTTTGGTGTACATCCACAACCTTTACTTCAACTAGATCTACGTCGATGACTGACTAGGTAGATCTAGTTTCAGACTCACGCAATTCTGTTCAAAATACGAACAAACATTACATCTCTTATGATCCTCTCAAGCTACCTGTCCTTTTTTTCTAGGCTCTTGACATACCTCCCTCATATATCGAAGTGACATGGCACAAATACGTAACGATCTTAACTCTCTAATTTGCTGTGTGCCAAGCGTCCTTGAAATGCCCGAGCCTGGAGCATTTTTGACGTGAGTTTGTTCAGTTGGAAAAGGCTTCATTACGCTGGCAAGGAGGGCCTACCTTGGCAAAGTTTGACTTGCCACTGAAAGAATGTGAAATGCTATAACATTGTGAAAACCATGCGCCTTGGAGACAAAGAAATGAGCACTCTCTCTCTCTCTCTGTCATTCTCTCTCAGTTTTTGCATTTTCTTTCTCAAGAAAGTTTTAAAACAAAGAAATGGCGACATCATCTCTCTCTCTCTCTCTCTCCCTCTCTCTCTCTCTCTCTCTCTCTGTATGTTTCCTCTCTCTCTGCCTATCACTTTCTGCTTTTTTTTTTCTTTTGTCAAGGAAGTTAGAAGATGACGAGGTAACGGTGTCAGTTCCCTCCCTCTTTCTCTCATTAAAAACGTTGGAAAGATGGAAGCATCGATTCGCTCGCTCTCGCTCTCTCTCTCTCTTTCTCTCTCTCTCTCTCTCTCCCTGTTAATGGATTGTATGGATGGCATCTTTACTGAGGCCATGTTTGTGAAAGAGTGGAGGACTATGACAACTTTGACGTAAGTTTGAAACCATTTACAAACATCAGACAAATGGGGTGAATGGTTGGAGGTATTGATGGGGATAGAGTTATGGGACAGGGAAGATTAAGATTATATGAAAAACAAGGAGGAAAATGGAAAGAGCGATTCAATGACAGGCAATGAAAGCAGTAAAAAAGGAGAAACGGAAGGCCAAGGGGAAGAATAAGAAAGAGAGGAAGGTAGTTAAAGGAAGATTTGAAGCGGAAGAGGGGGGAGGAGGGGTGGAGGATGGGGTGGGGAGGAAGGGGAGGGAGGGGAGGGAGGAGGCTGAGCAAAGCTGAATATATATATAGCTGCAATTCATTGAGATTCTAGAAGAATTGCCGACCAAAAGACCAACCAAACTTCCGAGGCTGCTGTAGAAAGAAGATTCAGCAAAATACGCAAGATGTAACAAAATACATTGACTGATTTCAGCATTTTACACCGAACCAGCGAAATATGTTTGCACTCAATATTCAGCTCAACATCTTACCTTCTGGGTTAGCATTTTTTCTGCAGTTTTCTGTCAAAAAATCGCTTCCTTGTTGTCTGTTTCACGGCCCAGTTTCAAACAACCATAGCGAAAATCTACGACCGTACATAATATTTCAAACTCGCTTGGCTCGCCATCAGTGTCACAGTCATTGTATATTCAATAGGAGATGGAGAACACACATAGGAGCGAATTCACTGGAGTTTGAGGGGACTTTACAAAAAAACATTCCTCTGGGCATACTCGAGGCCCTCCTCGGCATCTTCACAATTTGCGGGATGTTTACTGGCTGAAGCATTTGCAGATTTCAGAGTTCGCTGCTGGGAAATATTGGGGCGCGGGGACATCAGCCTAAAGAGAGGGAAGTGGGAGGAAAGTAGGAGGGGAGGGGGGGAGAGGATTTTTTTTTTTGCCGGGGGGGGGGGGGGGGGGAGAGAGGGGGAATTTTTATACTGTACATTTCAAACAAAGAGTGTAAAAGTGATTTATTC